>JAQBSW010000643.1:152500-180915 GCA_029291075.1 Eudiplozoon nipponicum | reverse complement strand
CCCAATATTTCAGCTGCAAAATAAATCACAACCAATGTTCTTGTTATTAGACCTCACATTTGACGCATGTATAAATAGATAGAAAATTGTTAACAATTTGATCGTCGTATGTCCATTTGACGTAATACTCTGATGATTATCACAAACAGATTAAATGTTCACTTTATCGTGTCCTACTGTACTTTTATAAAAGTGGTCAAATGGATTTTGTTTTCATCTCGATTCCGCAAATTTGATTCAAATAATCGTTTGCACAACCCGTACACTGATTAATGGTTTTGTTCCACGAAGATAATTTTTTTCTGCACGTATCAGCACATAAATAATTACGTTTGAATATCTTGGTAGAAATCGACACTTTTCTAATACCAGTGATTTGTGGTTGAGTAAAAGTTTTACTTATGGCAACAAAGCGCTATTCAGTACTAGCTTATGTATTGGATCAACGTTTGCCAAAAAAACAATTTCCAAGAACATTTTTTATAAAACGTACTCAGCGGGAAATTCCGGAACGCAGTCTACCGTTTTATGGAGGTCCTCTTTTTTGTTTTGTTAACATTCCACCAATGTGTCGAATGTTAAAGGAACCTAAGAAACGGTTGTGACCTCCAAAAATTTCAACGAGATAATGCAGTGCCAAATGTAACTAGAGCACCGGTTTCAAGCACAAACGTTTCAGAAAGACAGAGATGTCCGATTAAAAGTTTTGAAATAGCTGAATTCGACTGACCAGAAAGCCGTTTTCGTCATTTATTTTTATGAAAATTGCTGCAGTAACAAGGAACAATATGATGGTTCACTGTTAATATCAACAACAACGATCAAAATTGTGATAAATATAATTACTAAATAAATAAATTTTGTCAAATCATTTTCTCGTAGAGACGTTTATTGACTAATCCCAGTTCGTCATTATCGAGGCCAATATTTACTATATTTCCTTACCTTAAACCTTTTAGAAATAGGAAAAGTTGTCGTTTAAGTTATCGCTGAAGTTTTCTTAAACTTTCCTTGGAAAATGACACAGAACATTATTGAAGCAAGTTTTAAAAATCTGAGAATGGATATTTAATTTAATCACCAACAAACAGTGAAGCTTTTGGTCGCGTAAAATCTTTGAAACTGGCATGGAAAGAATATTCATGAAGATATTAAACGCGGTATTGGAAAATTTTGTCCAAGATCAATTGTCGACGTTGAGTTATAACCTAATTAATGGCTATAACATCAGTGATTTCGATACAAACGTGGTCAATATACTTGTTGGTACGAGAAATTTTTCCTTTCAAAAATCGTCCATAGTTTTAATAATCTTTACAGGTATGATACATATTACATTCAGTGAGTTGGCTTTAAAGTCACTTTACTGAAGATTTTATATAAAGTTAATTCCATTACTGCTTGAATACACATTCGTATAGGAGATTACGCCGCTTTGCTGTCTCTTATTATAAATAAATACATAGTTGATTTTGGGCGTAGTACGGGCTACTTATAAAAAGTAGCCAGTAAGCACGAAACACATGTGTACGTGAGATCATACCGGTTGTATATGCGGACTTTGGCAAGGCCTTCTGGTATAATTTGAACTAAACCGCTACTAGGTAAGCAATACATAATTCATACCTGTCCATATCAAGAAAATTCAATTTGAACTTTTAGGATATTTAATTCATTTTAACATTAACGAATTTTGCACTAAATAGAAAAATGACTGATGTCTACTCTGAACCATCTGATAAAGTCTTCTAGTAGCTATTGACAAATTGATGTATGGACATTAACCGGCAAAATATTTTAATGTCAGATATTTTTGAACGATTGCGCAATGCCAGTGACACCTTGAGAGTTTCCATGAGTTGCGTTCGTGGGTTGTTGCTTAACACTATCAGTTTCGCAAGTACAGATCGAGTTATTTATCGTGGTGAATGGGTGCTGATTCATCTCTTTGCTCTAAAAGCTTCAACATCGTTCATACTATCCACTGGAATTGAGATACGATCTAATCTTCAAAGATTAGATCGTACCTCATTTCAGTGCTAAATTAATCTATGAATTGCTTGTCGATTTGGCCACCACTAATAATGTCAGGATTGGTAGAAAACCAATGGTCATTAGACGCTTTGCATTTTAATCTAACAATTTGAAATACGGCCCCATCTATGCTACTGACTTGCGCGTATATTAAAACGATATTCGTCTTATTTTTATTAAATATCAAATGCTGTTAATCCTGCTTGGGAAAAGTAGCTGCACAAAAACTGATAAACGATAAGTCAATTTATATTTTGTGGTATGAAGATCAAAAATATATATGCTAAACTTGGTAAAATGAAAGATCCACACGCACCAGAAATTTATACCATATTTAGTATGAAATAACGAGTTATTCTCGTGTAGTCATGAGCTGTGAGTCTACTAGCTAAGCTGCAGAAGGAGGCATCACAACACACTATACACGAAATTTAAGTTAACAAAATATTTGCAACGATATTGCCGACTCCAAGGACCCTTTTTGAACTAGCTTGGTGCGACGCTAACCGTGCCATACACATGGGCTCCAAACAGTTTACAGTTCACTGAGCAATAGAAAGCTTGCACTGCGTCAATCAATTTAATTTAAATACGAGAGTTACAGTCTACCAGACTGATGTAATATGTCTAAATCTTTAACTATTGACGAGAATGCAAAATCTTAACGCATTGATCTACTGCCTTGCCAACACTCTTTTATTAGACCAACTACTAGGGAAAACTTTGATCTATTTTAAATAAAAATTTTGGATGAATATAATTAAATTAGTATTGTTTGTGCGGCCAATGATAGAAATTAATAAAATAAAGGTTGCGATATTGATATAAACACCTGTCCCCTTATGTACATAAATTTGTCAGTATAAATTAAGCAGTGTATAATTTAGAAAAGCAATTCATTCAGTGTGCCTGTTTCGTCATTAATTGGAATTCATCTTGTACTATTAAGAACTTTCCGCGGACAGGGCTCAAACCTGGGTACGTCTGATTCAAAGTCTGCTGCTTTAACCGCGGATCCTTCCTGCCGCACAAAAGTTTCAATTATACACTAACTAATGACCTCGGTGTCACCAGGGCGTGGTGGATTTCCGACCGGCAATCGGATCTCCTATAAAATACCACATGAGCCCGACGACGGCATCATGACTCGGCGTATGTTCCCCGCCACAAAAGGGTTCAACAGACACAGGATTACATGGACTCCTGGACAGTACCCCGTACTTCCGAATGGCGAATGAGCTCTCAAAAGCCACCGGCAACCATGCAACTTACTGCTGCCTTGCAGATTGCACTTGGATGTGCAAAGGCTAGAGGTGCGTCCTCGATCAAAAAGCCGAGTGGTGAGGGGACACCACTTGTACCAAATTCCCAAGAAACTCCATGAAATATGGAGCCGGCTTATCCTCCAAAAGGAGTCAGCCGCAGTAAAGAAGAAGAATGATCTCGGTTGGTCTTTCCTTTAGGTCGAGCCTATATTGTATATATGTAGACCTAATACATTAAATATTCTATGTCAAAAATTTAGAAAATATCAGTAAGATTTTAATTTTATCGCCGCTCGTGCTATCAATGATTTTATAAAGTGTTCATTTTTTTATAAAACTATTAGATAATAATTATCACGTTTTAAACAATAAAGGATAAGTTGTGTTAAAAATACATATCGCGATTATAAATAATCGATAAATATTATTAGTTTCCGCGAAATTGTTAAATAGGGGCCAAATGTCAGTAATATAAATTTTATTGTGCTTCGCCTTAAAATAATGCAATCAACATGAATTTCAGAACCATAATTTGTTTATAAAATATAAGCAATACATTGTGCACCCGAAACGTTAGTAAAGGTTTCAAGAAAGAGAAATCCAATCATAAGAACTTGTTTTTGGTTTGAACCAATAAATCAGGTTTACTGACATTTTTTTTAAAAACTCACTCTATCAAAATTCCAGAATTCCTTCCGAGTGAACGTGTTCAAATGCGTTCAAATGAAGCGAAATCTGGATATACAAACTGAATAAAACATAGAATGGCATGACAATTGCGAATCACGTGGTATTATGTTTTTATTGTACATTTATGAGTTAGATTTTCTTATGTATAAGCTTTTCCCGATGCACTGTTGATTACTGGCAACACGAAACACTTTAATCGAGTTCATATGCCTAAATAAATAAATAACTTAATATAATACTTCATGTTATTAGCTAAATTAACGTCACTGACCATTCAGATTAAAATGGATCATGTTGGATTTTATATGCTCCCTTGTGCACTCTGTGACTAGAATACCAAAATCGCCTTTCAAATATCTAATTAGGTCAGCAATATATCAATTTTTTATTGAAATGTTGATAGTTATACTTTTCAGTTTCGACAAAAATAATTTTATCGAATAACGAGTTTCATCGTGACAAATTTAAGCCATATGTTTATAAATGTATATAAATCATAAGTTAGAACATTGATTACAGTCAGTATACTTTGCAGTACTGCTGTTGTATCAGAAACGCATACATTGATTTTGTGCAAAATACCATTATTTAATAAGCGCCTTTGTATTTAAAATATCTTCAATTATTCCGTCTGGCGTGCTGCAATTTTCTAATTTTATCGAAGTAACGACGCACAAATTTTTAATAATAATATACAAAATTCGGAGTTACAGGTCTCTTTGTAAATAATCAAAAAAGTAGTTTAATTTACTTGAGTGCTGGTGAAGAATTGTCGTAGAATCCAGAATATCAATAAACTACAGCATGAGACGTATTAATAATGAATGTTAATGCTTAAAATTCCGCTAATTTTGAGGTCATACGATATTCGCATCTAAAGTTTTCAAGCGTTTTGGAATCATATTTGCTATTAATGGATAATTCAGGATGTAAATTGAAGCAAATTTTTTCATTATCGATGCTCAGAAATGGTGATATAAAGAGAGAGAGAAAAGGTAGTGCACCTACATAGAATCATTGGTTCATTATTTGCAAAAAAATTATGGGATGTCGAAAGATAATTCTATTTATATAAATCAAATTATCTTGAATCTGACTTACCCGTGTAGGCACTCTATTCGTGCGATAGTTATAGGTATGACCTGATACTGATCCTGTTTGATAACTTCTTTCTTAAAACTGCATCTTTTGTGTTGGATGATCTTTAAAATAAATTAACTTGATTTAAGCAAACTGAACACTGTCGGTTTTTATTGTTATTAAATGCACGAATTTCTAATTGAATAATATTAACAATCTCACGATTGCAATAAATTGATGCTTTTATGTTGATATTTTGTTCTTCGTGTTCTAGTGTGTATATAATAAAAGCAAATATTTGCGCATTATTCCTGCACGAAGTATTCTGCTGGTATTCATTTGAAAAAATTGCTTGATTTCTGCATCGATGTGTTTTGAAGCACATCCGACAAACCAGGATGATTTTTTTTCAACTAGACCACAATATTTAACTGAAGTATTTTTTAAAAAGAATGCGATATTTTATTCTGGAAATAACAATTCTAGTAACGTATTTATTTGGATATTTCTACCTGCAAAATATTTAGTCTCCTTTTCTTCATTTTTAAACTACTAGTGGCAAAATTGAGTAGTAAATGACACAATTAGCAAAAGCTGTGTTGCTTCTATCATACTGATCGATTAAAGTTGTTTATTTAGCTAACGTAGAGCTTTAGAAATTAATATGTTTTTGTTATGAGAAATCAAAGATGGGGAAGAATATTTTCGTAGTTGAATCATGTTGAATATCGTTGGCAAAAAACAAACGTTACCCATAACACACATTACAATACCAAACGCATAATGCTTCGGTGATTGTCAAATTTGATGCGTTACTTCACCCAAAGAATCGAGAAGGAATGTTTTCAAATTTAAAAGCTTTCGCGTTAGAACAAATCTCAAATAATAAAAAAATTGTAAGTATGTATTAGGTGTTGCGAACCTAGTAACAAATTAGTTCAGTTGTGACCAGAAGGATAAACCAAAGGAAACATGAACGGAAAGTATAATCTCATGCACATTCGTTTCGTGCTTACTGGCGACTCATCAGTAGGAGCAGGTATTACGCCCTTTAACCACTATATATTTTGGTGAAGAATGTGGGATAATAGGACGGTACAATCCGCTAGACGAATGTGTAAACCTGCAATAGTGAAGCTAACATCATATAGTCTACGACAATGCGACTTCAACGCAAACTCACACTATATAATATATATACCGAGTCTGTAAAGGATACTAACACTGGCTATTGTGTTAGCAAGCGACACCCACATTATTGTACCGCAAAGGTACATGGTACGAACACTATGGTTTCCGAGTCGGAACATGGTACCAACATGATGTATATCAATATAGTGCACCGAAATTGAGATTTACAACAATTTCTGAACACCTGTTACTCCTTCTGGTCACAACTTTACTAATTTGTTAGTAGGTTCGCAACACCTAATACATACTTGAATAAAAAATTGTGTTGCAAATATTTAACCTGAAAGTCAAAGTAAAATAATAAGAGGAAACTTTATAGCTAATTCTTAATGAACTGAATTATACCCGGTTGTGTCTGTGTTTCGGCCGTCTATGCGGGAGCCAAATATCGTAACATTTGTTTTTAACATTAATATCATTAAATGTTTACGGGTTGCGCAGATAGTGGTAACTATTATATAAACAAACGTTGCGACCTTGATAGAAACACCATTTCTATTATAAATATAATTTTTTTCAGTATAAACTAAGCATTGTACAATAAGGAAAAGACGTTTACTCCGTGCCACTTTCCAGAAATAAATTTTGACGACTTAGAATGAATAGTACAGTTCTAAAGTTTTAGCCTATACATAGTACAGTATGATGAGTTTTCCATCCAGTACTCATGCTTTTGATGCCCTAAGGCTGCCCAGATTCGAGGCTTGTCCGCGGCGAATTATGGCCAGTACATGATGAGTTCCAAATAAGGACAAACCGGTCTATAGGATGATTTCCCTTTTCTACACAATACAATTTTTCGTTTATACTGAAAATATATGTACTTAATTGGTCAGATGTTTATATCAAGAACGCAACGTTCATTATAGTAATCAGTCTCTGTATTTATATACAGAACCAGAGACAATAGCAAGAGCAGCGATTCTTCCTTCTATTCTCCGACATAAAACCATTATGCTAACGGACTTTAAATAAAGGATATATAGAGCACCTATGTGTATGACAATCCACGTTTGCGTATTTGCTTATTTCTAATAGATTATAATTATGCTTCCGGCAAATAAATCAGTTAAGAACATCAGGTTACTGCTTCAAGATTGATCCTCAAAATATCTAATGGCTAATAATAGAGCTTCAATTACTTTAAAAATTTATCCTACTATTTCGCGCAGGCGAACTATATAATACACCTGCATACCTGCACCATTTCTTCTCTCTCTTTATCTCTCTTCAGACATTTGTTTTAAAAATACCTCAAAAATAGGAGCATGATCTGCTGACCGATTACATTTAACCCTTCTTTTAAAATACTTTGCTAAATTAGAAATGTTTGAAATATGTTTATAAACATTTTCATTTATTAATTCTTTTAATAGAAAAATGATGTTTCTCTACGATTGTTTAAACTGAGGAGCTATTCATTTCATTATGCTTTTGTCATGCAACATCTGAAAGCCCCCTGAGAACAGAATTTAAAGTATTGATTTTAATTTTCACTGGACGTATTAGCTGCAAATTACATTAAATGTATGCATATTTTTCTTTCAGTTACGACTTTCATTCTTGTTTAGTTTGCGTTGGATAATGACTTTATGGCATTCATGGTTTCTTCGATCGATGCAGTTCTTTTGTTTAACACATTATTTTAAAGCTGCCTTACTTGGCATATATTTGCTCCTCTGATGGCTTCATCTCTTTGTCAACTAAGCATTTCTAATCTACCATTTGAACCTTCTACTTTATACCATCGTCTTAAATTGACGTTCTTTCTACCTCTAAGCAGCTTTTCGATTTATAAAATTTTATCGACTTTATAAAACTGACGATTCGTTTCTTACCGATAATTTTGAGTGTGTAGGTAACGTTACAGTCTCTTTGTGTTTAATCAGTCCTACAACAAAGCAAAACCACCGTCAGATAACAGGTACGTAAGAAATGTGTCGACCATCCATAGTTATAATTAGAGCACGATGGTAAACTTATTATCGAGGATTAAACCGCAACTCATTTATATGGAAAGTTAAATGAATCGGATTATTAACGTTTATTGGAAATTTTGAACCAATAATTTCGAAATATATTTTATTAAGGCTCGCATTTCAAAAGAATCTCTCGAACTACATTAATGTGACGAAATTTTATTTAAAAGAAGCTCTTGCTGGAAAAGAGCAATGTATCGTTTTAACGCTTGGTTTCAATAATTTAATTTGCGATTGTACAGAATTAATAGGATAATGAAGAATCCTAGTTCTTACAAGTCCAAACCGTTTAAGGAAATGAAGTAAATGCTGGGCAAAAGACCAGTTTTATCTTGTCGATTGTTGTTTCCACGCAAGATTCCCATTTTTGACGTTTTTAGCCGTTGGATAAAGACAATAGTATTTTTAGACAAATTAGAATATTATACAAATCTCAGTTTCTGGTTTATTATCGATGTTTGAAAACATTGCGCCTTTTGCCATTCTCATGTTTAATCGATCTAATATATTTGTTGTAGCAATCATTGTTTGAAGTGGAACGTACTAATAATGATATTGATTTGGAAGCCATTTAGTTCTTGTTGAACTTAACCAACTAACGAACCTTTAGTGTGAAAATTTTTCGAGGTCAAACATCGACTCAAAGGTAGCACGAAATAATGCCATCTTCTCTAAAGTGCGTTGGTGTCTCTTTCTGCCACCGAGCAGTCGCAATCACGATGACCTTCAGTTTCATCATGTGAAAGCCTGGTTTCGTAAACCATGAAGATAATGTTTACCGAATGTATATCGAAAAACTCTTGAAATTCATGGAACAATTGCACATTATCATTTACACAGTATTTACATAACAGCAGTTTTGTGCCGTTTAAGTATAAATTATTAACAGTTCGTGGCTGCTTTTCAAGAATTGACAGGTTGGTTAGTCAAGATTCAAAAGAAAATGAATATAATGAAGCAATTAACGATTTAATGATTAATGGCTATCCTAGACAATTAATTGAATCAATTATTAAAAGGGGAATTAAACAGAAATAGACGTACTACAGACCAGAAAAGAAAACAGTCTACATGGACATCCCATTTAAGGGGGTGCAGTTTCCCGAATGGCACAAAAGAAAGTTGAATCGGCATTAACACGCACATTAAATGCAGCTAAACTACGATTATTATTTAGGGCAAAACCCTTGCTTTTCCCAGCAATCAAGAAGGAAACAGCCGTTAATGTCGACAACAAATATTGTACCAATATGCATGCGCAAGTTTCGATCCTGTTTCACGTGTGACCGATCGACCAGACGGTTAATTACTCCGAATGAGAGAACATTGAAACTTGAACGCCTGTTTTAAATCAAATAGTGAATACACGTCTGCTATTGCGCAACACATCATCGAAACATCGCACGTATGTTCTCCAGACGTAGCATTCAAAGTAATTACTAAATGCAAAAACAAAAGGGATCTAGCCACATACGAAGCCTTATGGATAAACAAATTGCAGCCGGATGTTTTGGCATTGAGCTTGAACGGGAGTTGACGCACGTAATTTATTGGTTTCCTTTTTCACATTCTCTCCATGTTTACATATTTCTACCTTTATTTGCTTTCCAATTTATATATAAAGATATGTTTATTTGTTGATACTTCAGAAGAAGATGAGAAAGAAGCATTTCTTGTATCTGATAAAATTTCTTTTTTATTTTTGTAAATGGAAAGACTTATGAAGTTAATTTGGTTTTTATCATTCGAGCATTATTTGTGCGCAGCGTTTCATTACATTGTTTGATCACAAAATTGATATTTCTTTTTGATCTGTTTCTGTTTAATTCATAATAACATTATTATTAACATAAAATGCAAAATCCCGATTCAAGCAGGAAAATATCTGCAATGTTTTTGTTAGAAGACATATATTTATAAGATTATGATAAAATGAAATGTATAATATACTTATATATATATATATATATATATATATATATATATATATATATATATATATATAGCGATTAAATACTCGCTAGGCAATTAGCCGTCTCGCTATGATGATGAATAAAGATGTAAGAAATGCGTCAGTACATGTGACAAACGGGAGTTTTTTTATGTTATGCGACCGGTTAAATACAATGGAATTACTGCCAATCACAATCTCGCAAACTTGATTGAAAGAATTTTTATAACCAAAGAATAATCGTTTTTTTATAATTTGTTTTGTTTTTCAAGATTTTTGCTTTATAACTCAACATAAAATTTGTATTTATTGCTTTTTTAACGAAAGTATCACTCCCGAGATCTCTGACGCGAAGTTTTATATATAGGCCTTACCAGATCAAAGATCGATAAGAAAAGCCTGAAGGTGGCAACAGCGAAGAACACAATTATCTCTAACGCTGTAGCTTTTTATCTTGATTCACTAATTATCAAATTAATTTGTACTATCATATTTCACAATAAAAACCTACAATGGCTACTCTTTCTTACTAAAATGTGAGCTTCTCTCCCCTTTTTTATATTACCACGCTTTACTAATATCAATATTCCACATATACCACTGTTTGTTTATTTATTATTATCATATTTATACGGATATATATATATACATATACAAATAACCACAACATTTTACGTTCCTCTATACACAAAAGTGCCTGCGGATAACAATGAATAGATTATATACGACAAAATTTTTCATTCTTTAAATATACATATAAATATATAAAATACATTTAACTATATATAACAATATATATATATATATATATATATATATATATAAGCGACCGTGTGAGATTAATAAATGTCAACGTTATATAATTCAAGATATATTTAGTCAAAATAATAGCATATGTATTTAATTATTTATAAGAATCCCGTCTGTCATAACAATTTATAAATCTTTTTACAATCTTCTGAATGCTGCAAGTATGTCTTAGGTGCTGCGAACCTAGTGGCAAATTAGATAAATTGCATCCAGAAGATAAACCTCCAGGTATATATGAATGGAAGTTTCACCCGGGCTTTTCGCATATTTGTTTAAGTTTATTTGAGACTTTATCAAGGGTATTATATTATAGCCCTTAACCACTATATATTTAAAGAAGGAAACGAGACTGCTGCATCAAAAAGGTACTCCTAAAGACTTATGAAATTGTAATATGAATATTACAATAAGGGTTATAAAGTCTTTGAGACTTATATTAAATAAATTTTAATGATTGTATATGAAAGATATATATTAGGAGAGTGAGTGTTAATGTTTCCAAGTGTCGAGACCTTATTATTTATTATAAGTTTCACTACCTATAACGTTTGCCATTATCTGTTCACTCTTAGATTGCAACCATCCCAATATCCCCATTGGTGCCATTCAACATATAGGTTAGGCATATTACTGGCTCCTACCGTTGAGTCGTCAGTGGCAAAGAAACGAATGTATGAGATTATATTTTGTTCATGTTGTCTTTAAGTTATCCTCTGGTCACCAGACCGAATCCATTTGTTATTGCTCAAACACTTACTACATACTTAAGACATACAATAGAAAACCACTGCAACAAGGCATGAATAAATAAGTTTTTGAGAAAGATAAGACAAAATGAAAATACTTTTTCGTTTTGAGGTTATTTAATTTGTCATATGCACAGTGTATCCACTGTGGTTTAAAGTATCAATTCCGTTCATTCATTCCTGCTCTCTTGACTATAAGGTGCCGTTTTCAAGAATCATTTAAATGGCCGATCTTTCACGATGTTACATTCATTGGCGCCATTGCTCTGATTTTAGCTCCTCAATCGACTCCAAAATATCTGTTTCTGCCGCGCCGCATAACGTTGATGCGTTTGCATCAAGACTGTCATTTCACTGCTTGACTGCCTAGATCTGTTGACTACATGTCTCACAGGCATTTTTGTTTTCCTTTCTGCGAAAAATTTTCGGGCGTGATTTTACCTATATACCTGAGAGTTTTAAATTTCTACAAATTATCGTACGTTGGCTTTCATTAAGGTATTTAGGTCTTCATTTTTCTTTCGTAGTTAGTTTGCATGCTAATAATACGATCAATCAAATCGTTTTGATATTGTATTTAGACGTTATTATTCTAATTTAAATGTGTATTTAAATTTTTAATCAGTTAATACCATACTTTGTGCTTTTCTTGTTCTGCTTCCTTCTTTCCTTGGTTTGTTAGGTATTTTGAATTCAGTAAATATTCCTTTCATTATCTTCTTTGTTTATAAATTTTCGTGGATAGACGTTTATTTATACACGTATTAATTGAAAAGAATGGCCTACATTTGTTTTAAGATCTTTAATATCATGTGATTAAGACTTCTATTTTTGCTCCATATGCAGGAATAGAGGAACAATTATGAAAGAGATTCCCAGAGCATGTCTCATTCTAAAATAACTCTTTCTAATCTCAGTTAATTCCGTTTTATTTTCACATCCAAAAAGGGTAATTCATCATTATTATCCTAGAATTTTATTTAACTCATTATCAAAAAGATTCCATATTGGAAAAATATCATCCAGGAATCTCGCATACAAGTTTGGCTTAAGAGGAGAAATTAACAAAAGATTTTTTTTAAATATTACATAAAACCCTTCAAAACTATATAAATACTATGAAAATAAACAAAGAATAAGAGCAAATCTACAAATTGAGCAATCGCAGAATTCTCATTTACATGAACAATAAAGGAGTAATTCTCAAAGACTACTTTCTTTAAACATACTAAGTATATTCATAAACGTCATTTGCGAAAAATAAATGGATATCTGGCATGACATCTGTCAGAACACTCCAATATTCAGTGTTTTGTTTTAAACAATTGCCTATATATTAAACCTTGCTTTTCATTGTTACTGGTAAATCACATTTGTTCATTTTCGTGCTCTTGATATTTATGGCGCAAAAAATTCTCAGTGATTAAATTCACTTGATTTCAGTTGTTTACCGTTCAACTCATAAAAGATTGATGTTTTGATACGTTTTAAATCTTTGGATGATGATCCTAAGTTTACTTTATCTGTTCGGTTTTAGCTGATCCCAAATCTTTTCTTTTTTCATCGTTCAACGATAATGTTGATTGAATAACAGTCTTTTTCGCCTGCAATTTGTTTAAAATTTTACATTTCTTTTTATGTTGTCTACGTTCTTGGAGCTGCAAATGCTTTGAGCCAATACTTAAATATATCTATTTAAAAGCAAAGATTATCCTAGGTGACTTTACCTTTGTTTGCAATTCAACTCATCTACTACATATTAATGAACAATTTACAATAACTCAACTTTAACGTGATTCCTTCAACTAATAATGGTACCTACACCACCTTTATATATTTTATACATATCTTGCTCATCTATTATTTTCAACTTTTCGCCGTTACGTTACAACAATATTCAATGTAATTTTACCCTTTATACATTCAGCATAATCGAAGTGGCTTCATACATTGGTAGCAAGGTATCAGCCCATTTTAAAACAAATCAACTCATGGACAGGCTCATTCTCCCAAAGGTTAGGAAAAACACAAAATCTGAAAATCGAGGTTAATAGGCAGCATAGGAAGCTAATTAAATTTTCTACAATAGCAAACACACCAACAACGTTTATTAAATTATTGTCTCTGTTTCATCGCCGGCACTGAGTTTCAAAATAAAAGCTGAACCACTCATCACTGATTATGAAGTAACTGCGTCGATTTCCTTACAATATTGAAAATGAATAACTCAAGAAGTGAATCAAAGAATAAATCTATATCTGTACAACTCTCTGCAGGTATCAGGCCATTTCGGTTTTCAGAAAATAACGCATTAAAATTAAAAAAAAGGTGACGCCTCGAGCAGAAGCTTTCTACAAGAACATAATTTGAGGTTTATAAGCAAGGCAAAGAGGTATTTTACAAATAATTGAGTTACGACAACTCCAACACCACTTTAAATTCAACAATGCGAGCATATTGACTGTAAATATCTCAACGAAAAACTGAACATATGGTAGTGAAAGCTCTATGCTTTATCAAATTAACCAGCAAAGAAACGCTACAAACGTCAATTTTGACAACTTAATTCATTCTTGAAAAACAACCTTTTAATAAATTACCTACACGTAAACTCATTTCTTATACAGTTTTGACATTTCCTAACTAACACTAACTTGCAAGCCTCTAAGAAGGTATAATACTACCCTCTACAAGTACGTTGTACAAAAAATCACATGCTAGGACACACAGCAACATGTGCTTTTCCCAGATAGATTATGCGTAACGAGCCTAATTACGCTCCCATTAAAATTCCATATTATACTTGCCAAAAAATGTTAACTTGTTCTATTCCTACTTTATTAACGCAACTCTAAATATAAATTATGCCAGAACACACAGGTATGTAACATTTTAATGTCTCTTACTGGCAGTATGGAATTTGGAAAGTCTGCAACTATAAGAGAGTCCAACTTTAATAATGTTGAACCTATCTTTACAAGTAATTTCACAAAATACCTTGCAATTCTCATATTTACTGGTTTAAGCACAAAACTAAATATAATATCGATTTTACTTGGCGCCTAAAGAATAAGTAATAGCATTCTAAATCAGGCAAGAATTACCGAGCTTAGGCTTCCACAATTAAAATTGTATTTCCGAACTCTGATAGAATACGCACTGATAATATGAAGTCCAGAGACAACTTAACAATCTGACGGAATTGAGAAAGTAAAAAATTAATTTTCTGGGTGCGCTTTCAGGTAAAAACGACTTTAAACTTAAATTTATCGTATTTATGGTTAAGACACGCGGCTTTAATTATGCTCATTTTAATTTCACATTAAATTTTCGCAAATTTTACATCACTAGAATTGAAAAGCACTGATCCATACATTTATATCCCACATATTCATAATTTATTTCGCGATATGTTTTTTCTCTAAGTTTATTCAGATTTAAAATAAGCTTCCAAAAAATTCCATCACCGAGGGATGACTAAATTTAAGAAGTTCTAAATTATTACCTGTCAGATCTTTCTTCGGTATCGCAAACTGAATTCTCAATTCTAAATCCGTTTCTGAAGAACAACCAGATTCTCAATTGAATACTTCCTGGTACGCGGATAATTTCTACATGTATCAATATGCATTTATGGCTTCATTTCAACTAAATCCTTGTTTGTTTTCCCAATTTTTTTCCAAGGTTTGATTGAGTAATCAAATGAAAATATTGCAATAGGTAAACCAAAATGCAAATAAATAATCCAATCTTTATAGTTCCGATGTTTTATGTCGTATGCCGCTAGCACCTTGAGTTACAATAAGGCCCAATTGTTTTTAAACTAATCTTCTCTTAATCTTCCGTGACGGTATTTCCTAATCCAATATCTGATAGCCAAAGTTTAATATCCAAATATGCAAAAAACATTGTTATGTACGAATTCCTTCTAAGATAAATTTGCATAAAGTCTTGTCATCCTTGTTTTCCTTCATTGTATATCAGTTTACCTTGGTGAAAAAACTCTAGAAGTTTCGGTTATTTCTGTTAAATAATTAAGTGGTTATTGATTGCACGGGCGGTGATAACAGTAATTTAAATTAAGGGCATTATCTTGATAGAGTTAATGGGATTGGTGTTTATAACAAGCTCGCAACCATGATTTTTTTAAATAATTTGTAAAAATATGTTAGAATTCACTGATGTGCCTTAGTAAACAAAGAAAATTTTCATGTTAAATTACTCATCATCGGACGAAAACTAATTTTCTTTCACTGAGCTCATTCTAATCTATTAAAGCTAAAATAATACCGGAGAAAAACAATATAAATATTCTCAATATGTTTGCTCTCTCTGATTTCGTCTTGATATCACGAATTAGATGCGAATATTAACCCGCATGAATATATCTAAATATTTAATTTAAAAATTTTCAAAAGAATGCTGACAGAAGTCAATCTTAGAATCTTATCAAAATGAATTCGTGATTTTAATTTTTTAGATTTTTAACTATACCAAGTACAGGTTATTTAAATAGTCTCCGAAAATTTTAAGTTGATCCATTATAGAAAGCAGTTTATATAAATAAAATTATTTAATGTTTTATTCTTCATTGAAGTTATAATCAAGATATTATTTTTTGTTACAATAAGTGCACGAATAAAACTATCAATACTTGTTTTATTTCATGCCTGGCCCAAAAACTTTTATGAATTTCCAAAGTCCCAACGTTTTTATCGACATATTTTATTCCATATATCCAGTTAAGTCAATAAGTATTATTCTATTGTATACACTTTGTGCAATTTTTAATGTGGCGGTTTCTCAATTTTATTGTAATTGCGTTCAAGGGCAACATCTTTAATACACGCGATTCCTAACCTGAGCTTTCTACATTCTGTTAATGGCGCTTCAAATTTCTTCCGTGCTGTGTAGGATACTGCAACCCTCTTAAATGGCATATTCAGGTAAATTGCTTTCTTTCCCGGTCCTAAATACGTCTGTTCCTCTTGATTCCCGTATTTAATAATTGACTTAATAATTTATTTGGGATAGTTTTTCAAAATTAAATAATCTTTATTTTAGTAATTTCGTCGCATTTTGAATAAGGACCGCCAAAACTGTCAATTCTTGTAAAAAGTCACTGATGTCACGAAACTGCTATAATGCAAATACTGTGCAGTCAATGTTGGATTATGGTAGATGGTTCTAGTTAATTTTATCATTAGCATTTTACTTTAGTTGTACATAAAAAACGGTAGAAAATCATCTTTCTTATGCTTTGACCAAAAGCTGATATATTTATGCGATATATTGAACCTTTTAAGCATTGTTCGTGATTGCAATCTGAATTTAAGTAAAACGGAAATATCATCCACATAACATATTTATTATGCAAGTTTACTTATACCACTCATTAATGATGCGTTCTCAGTGTGGTCAAGGAAAAGCTCAGCCAACTATGGAGATAGAATGCTTCCAATTGTCACTCCATCAATCTGTTTATTGATACATCAATTGAAACGAAAAATCTGTTTTCGCAAAGAAAGATGTGGGACTGGATATGGTAATATATTTTATTCTAAAGCATTAAGTACAATTTTTCTTCAATTTGAACATTTGCAATAAATTTATATCGCGAATTCTATTATAATATTCAAAGGAATTGCAAATTGCGTAATTACGGTCTAGTTTGCGTAAATGTTCCACTATACGAACTGCCCAATTACTCAATTCATGGAACGGCGAATTGATCATAGATAATAACGGTCTCATGGGAAAACCTTTTTCGTTTGTTTTTGGTAGTCCGATCATTGTTAGTGTAGATGATTAAACTGGTTTGCGATTCTGTGCAACGACCTCATTAACTAAACCGGCATATCATAATATAATAATTTATTCGATTAATCTGCGATCTATTTTGTCTATTTCATTTAAATTAAACTCCAAGCACGTGAATTTTGTATTGTTATTGAACACGCTCTCTATCTTTTATATATATTATGATGTGCCCATTATAACAACACACTTGAATATATCGGCGCGTAGTATTTTAATGTCTTATTATGTGCTCATACCTTTAAGCGCACTAAAATGTTGCCTTGTCAATGTATGATGCTCTGCGCATTTGAACGGTTCATGTTGTGAAACCTCATCAAAGAAAGTAGTTTTCAACCAGTTTTCATAATCATTGTTTGTAGGCTCTAAGACGGCTGTTTGATTAAATAGCAATTCAAAATCTGCTTCAAAATCAATCTTGCTCTAATCTGAAGGATGACTATCATAACTTCGGCTAATAGATATGCAAGCAGAAAAGCATGTTCAAGCAAAGAACTTGAAATGGGGTTGATGCACGCAATTAATTGGGTTTATCCGTTATTTCACACTAACTCTACATTTAAATTTTCTGTTTAGTTTTGCTTTATTATATATATATATATATATATATATATATATATATATATATATATATATATATATATTGTTAAATTTTATTGCCTATATATGTATATGTGGCGAAAGCTGCAAACAGTTAATGTTCGTGACTGCATAGAAATTGTGCAGCCGACATTTCCAGTCAATTTCAATGTATGCAAGACTGCTAGAGGTGAGAGCCGCATATCTAAATTTGATTTCCATATATATTCAATGCGGTTTGATCCTCGCTAGTCAGTTTGCCGTCGTACTCTGATAATGATCAAGGAAGGTCGAAACGCGTCAGTGCGTTGCGGCAGGCGGCAGTTTTGTTATGTTGTTCGACGACTGGTTAAATACAATGGGATTGGTGTTTACTTCAGGCTCGCAAACTTGATTTAAAGAAATATCAGCATTCATGTTATATTAACGATTAACAGTTCAATTGAATATAGCATTATTAAACGTTCAACCATTTACTTCAATAAAGTACGAGACTGGCAGATTAGCTAATTGCCAAAATAATTAAATCAGTAATAACAAAACTAAAATTGTCAAATTATTGAATTGATATATATCAAGGTTGCGATCTTGATATAAACACCTGTCCTAATATGTTCGTACATTTGTTAGCATAAACTAAGCATCGCATAGTGTAGAAAATTACCTTTTCTACATTATGTGAAGCTTAATTTATACGGACAAACGTATGTACATAATGAGTCAGGTGTTTATATCAAGATCGCGACTATAAATTAACTAATTGTTATCAGCACCTGCGCAACCAATGTTTATTTTATGAAATTTATAGTTTTTATTTGATTAAAAAAGTTAGTTTTTTGTTTTTTGCAGCTGAATAGTTCACCGTGAATATCAATGCAATTTTGTATTCCTAATATATCTTAAGAATGTATACAAAATACAATGTTTTCTTCAATTTAGATTTATATGAATTTAATATAACAGTACGTTTTCTTAAGCTAACTTAAAATGCCCACAATTTAAATATTGAATTTCCATTACTTACACTTCATTATGCTTGAATAGCTTTCAAGTTCTGATTGATTCAAGTTTGCGATAAAGCAAGACAATTTTATCTGAAATGGAATCTACTGATGCGATAGAACATATCTTTTCAATAAACTTTTAATTCTATAGCGAAATATGCGTAAACTTGGTAGTGAGGGACAAAAGTGTACGGATTGTTAAGCTGCTACATTCAGTAATGTGTGTCGTAATGCGAACGAATACCACCTACGCTCTGTATATATTATGATGCAACTCATGGTGTTTGAAAAGTCACACATTTTGAAGATTGCACCGTCCGTTTACCCGAATTAATTTCTGAACTCGATTTTGGAATCCACTTAATACGTTTATACCGTTAAATTAAATGTAGTTAAATCTATAGATTACACGTTGATGCAATAACACTATCACAGGTGTCATGGTTTCGTTCCATATTTAATGATTGGGCACGGCTTACGTTAAAAGTCATGTCAAATACAATCCATAGGAAGGAAGACCTGTTCAAAAACTACAATTTGTTTTAAACGGAAAATTTTGGGCGATGCGTGACCTCGGTCGAACAGAGGACGACAAGCAAGACTCTTAAGTAAATGTTACCGGTTTGAATCTCGGCGGCGGTAACTCTCACGATTAATGAATCAGCATCCAACACGGACGAAATCGGTATACTTGACTAATAGCGTTCTCGTTCTACTGCAATGTTTATTCTATAATGATAGCAAAATTCACAGATTCTTATTTATTTATTCATTTATTTATTTATTTATACAATGAAATTTCATTATAAAATTCATAGTACTCTTTCCATTATCAAAGGTAAAGTGAAATTTGACTACACACAAGAAACGTTTTTCTTCCATTTCATCATAAAGTATTTAGAATAAACATTTAAAAAATTTAAAAGTGAAGACAGGATGAAGTAATGAAAGAACTAATCAATCTTTTGTAGCACATCCAGTTCATGCTCAATGCCCGACAATTCCATTTCTGTTTGCAAACGTCAGATTGCATTTTGTGTATTCACCAAGATTCGTATGTGGCGGAAGAACTTACGTGGAGGTTTTAATGAAGCACAATCGGTGGGCAAAAATTATAGATTTCATTCTCGAGATTTTAGCGATTTATATCCTCAGACCGCGTTTGATTTATTATTTCGACAAAAGCCCGTCTTAGAATCTACAAGCACTGATAATTAAAAACTGATTTTAGGCTGCTTTATTTGATCGAAAATCGTTAAAATAACTAGAACAGCATGCAATGACAAAGCAATATTGGAATACGCTTAAAAATATGAGCACAAATGCAGATATCAAAATACTACTCGCTGATAGATTCAATAGTGTTGTTATAGTGGACACATCATAATGTGTACAGAAGATGGAGAACGGGCTCAATAAATATGCACAATTCACGCGTTTGGACAGTAAATCAAAGAAAATGGATAGAGTTGAATGCAAATTAATAATTAAAATTAAAATATAAACCGTTTCCAGTTTATCTGATAAGGCCGTATCAACTATGTACGGACTATGAGACCATTATAATGAATGGTCAACTCTCCGTTCCATGAAATTTCTAAATGTTTATTTAGTGTACTGTAACCAGTGCGCAAACTACAAGGTAATTATTATGTTAAAGATTCCATTAGAGTTTGTCAACAGCATTCAAGAAATAAATGTTAAAATTCTAATTTTATTGTCTTTTGATTTGACGTATTTACATACACATGTTCCAATTAAAGAAACTTTTGACATTAGTATCATCAAGGTTGCGGTCTTGATATAAATACCTGACCCATTAATTACTTACTGTCAGTATAAACTAAGAATTGCATAGTGTAGAAAAGGCAATTCATCCAGTAGACCGGTTTCGTCCTTATTGGGAACTCATCATGTACTGGCCAGAATTTGCCGCGCACAGGACTCGAACCTGGGCACGTCAGCTTCGGAATCTGGTGCTCTAACCACTGAGCCATCCTGCCGCAGCTTTGAAATTATAGTACATGCGGTAGACTAAAATATAATACTATCTTCAGTCACATATCGTAATTTACGCAAGCTTTGACATTATAGTACATGCGGTAGACTAAAATATAATACTATCTTCAGTCACATATCGTAATTTACGCAAGCTTATTTTAATATAAATGGAAAGTGTACGTTTGTGTTTCTAAATAAGTTAGTTTGATCGTGTGACAATGGGAAGCTCCCTGTCTCCCGTGTTAGCTGGGACTTCCCTAGGCTATCACACATCATTGAAAATTGACATAAGTAAATGTGCACAATAAATACGTTATGTTGATGATATATTTGTTGTTCTTCAAAAGAGATTGAAATCATGAACAGTGCGTCTAATTTTCCATAAAGCTCATAAAAATATCGGTTTCTCGTCAGTACATCAAGATCATTGTTAACCATTTTTTGACGTCCAACTAAACAAAGATGCTAATTTTAAATTAAATAGAACAATCTACCATAATGAAATGAACATTAGTCGTGCGCGCGGTCATAACAAGTACTATAATCAAGGTTACGACCTACTAAATAAACATACATTTAAATACTGTTTTGTTGCGAAGAGCTAATATATATGCAAGTATGTATTAGGTTTTGCGAACCTAGTAACAAATTAGTTCAGTTGTCACCAGAAGGACTCATCCAAACGCGGCTTATCTACGCCCTATAACCACTATATATTTGGTAGAAGAATGTGGAATAATAGGACGGTACAATCTCCTAGACGAATGTGTAAACCTGTAATAGTGAAGCTAACATAATCCAAAGTCAACGACAATGCGACTTCAATGCTAACTCACACTATATAATATATATACCGAGTCTGTAAAGGATACTAACACTATGGCCATTGTGTTAGTAACTGATACCTTTTTTGAAATCGATGAGTACCGGATACTAACACTATGGTTTCCGAGTCGGTACATGATACCAACCTGATGGATATAAATTTATGCTAAAGTTCACCCAAATTGAGAATTACAACAATTTCCGAACACCTGTTACTCCAGTTAGACCATACACTCTGGCCTTCATCGATATCAGTTATCACATTTCGCGGTAAGCATGACATCATTCAATTCAATATATTACAGTTAAATACTGTTTGTTGCGAAGAACTAATATATATGCGAGTATGTATTAGGTTTTGCGAACCTATTAACAAATTAGTTCAGTTGTGACCAGAAGGATAAACCAAAGGCAGCATGAACGGAAAGTACCGGCTCCTACTGATGAGTCGCCAGTAAGCACGAAACGAATGTGCATGAGATTATACTTTCCGTTCATGCTGCCTTTGGATTATCCTTCTGGTCACAACTGAACTAATTTGTTACTAGGTTCGCAAAACCTAATACATACTTGCATATATATTGTCTTCGCAACAAGCAGTATTTAACTGTAATATATTGAATTGAATGATGTCATGCTTACCGCGAAATGTGATAACTGATATCGATGAAGGCCAGAGTGTATGGTTTAACTGGAGTAACAGGTGTTCCGAAATTGTTGTAATTCTCAAGTTGGGTGAACTTTAGCATAAATTTATATCCATCAGGTTGGTATCATGTACCGACTCGGAAACCATAGTGTTAGTATCCGGTACTCATCGATTTCAAAAAAGGTATCAGTTACTAACACAATAGCCATAGTGTTAGTATCCTTTACAGACTCGGTATATATATTATATAGTGTGAGTTAGCATTGAAGTCGCATTGTCGTTGACTTTAGATTATGTTAGCTTCACTATTACAGGTTTACAAATTCGTCTAGGAGATTGTACCGTCCTATTATTCAACATTCTTCTACCAAATATATAGTGGTTAAAGGGCGTATTACCGGCTCCTACTGATGAGTCGCCAGTAAGCACGAAACGAATGTGCATGAGATTATACTTTCCATTCATGCTGCCTTTGCTTTATCCTTCTGGTCACAACTGAACTAATTTGTTACTAGGTTCGCAAAACCTAAAACATACATTTGTCAGTATAAACTAAGAAATTGTATACTGTAGAATAGGCCTCTCATCCAGAAGACTGGTTTCGTCAATATTGGAAACTTAACACGTACTTGGCAAAATTTGCCACAGACAGGGCTCGAAACCTGGGCACGTCTGCTTCGGAATCTGGTGCTCTAACCACTGAGCCACCCTGTCATATGAGTTACACTTAAATGAAAAAAAGACTAACCGCTTTACATTAGCTGGTATATAACTGAACATTGTGTGCAGTGTGCGGCAGGGTGGCTTAGTGTTTAGAGCATCAGATTCCGAAGGAGAAGTGCCCAGGTTCGAGCCCTGTCCGCGGCAAATTCTGGCCGGTAGGTGATGAGTTCCTAATAAGAACGAAATCGGTCTACTGGATGAATTGTCTTTTCTACACTATGCAATTCTTGGTTTAAACCGACAAATCTGCCATAAACCAGCATTTGTTGCACAATATTTGCATTATAGATGTTTCGATCTTACTACTGGCACCTACCGATAAAAAGCCTGCATGCACGAAGCACACACGCCCATTGGATTATGCCAAATGGTTAAGCTTACTTTAGCATGTTTTTTTGCTTTTTTTAACAATCCTATTGCTCTGTACATTTATTTTTGATATATGACAGAAAGTATGTAAATATTTCAGTTAATGAACTAATTTTGCCCACGAAAATATACTAAATGATGTCTAAACCAGTAAGGTTATATAGTTTTTGTTCGGGTATCTGGCACACCAATTAGTAATTATTTTCTGTTTTGGCGAAATTTAATCTATCGCCAAAATCATTGAGCCAGTATATTTTATAAATTTATCCCGATTCGTAACTATTCTAACAAGTACTTGACCAATGTCCAAAAAGAGGGAAACCGGTCAATTCAATGAATTCCAATTAGTAAAATGTTCAATGTTTATTTATTACTGACAACATTAATATAATATAATCCTCTCATATAACTGTAATTCAATATCACTTCAGAAATGGCCTAATGTCCTTTCTATAATGGCAGATGACTGCTAACCTGTTGTCAATTCCAGTCGAAAGCGATGCCATAAAGATTTCATCTTGAGGAAAGGCTGATCAAATAACATAAGTTGGCAAATATCTGAAATGTTTATGCAGAGTTTGGCTTCAGTGGCGCAGTGGATTAACACAAGTTTCCGCAAAAAATGGACTCTATTTCAAAATAATATCGAGAAAATTCTGGCAAGCACTTAATAAGTAACAAATAAGGGCGAAATCATTCTAATAGCTAAATTGTTTATGTATGATGTGATTAGTTTATACTGACAAAATATATAAATTATGATTAAAGAATGTCTATATATATACTGCCTGCGAATATTACACAATATATTTCTTATTCGAAAGAAAAAATATTAATAGCAAACTGAATAATAACAATTTATTTCGAGATTACTAAACATCACTTTACAATCTTACATTTATATGCATCCCCGAATTTTCATTTGAATATGTAAGTGGCAACTAGTCTGACTCTGTTTTACTTCTATTTCTTGTTTTGAATGATTATTAAGTGGACATTTTTAAAAGTTTCTCTGTGTGTGTGATTGCGTGTAGGTTTCTTTCTTGTTGTATTGTAAAACGATGTCTGAGTTCTGGTCATTGTTGTATTAATGGATTGAGAGTTAACCAACTGTTCGCATTGTTGGTTCTTACGTGTACGAATGGTTTTGTCCCGAGTATCGTCTTTCGTTTAGCCTTGTTCCTCAATTTTGTTCTGTACCCTTGGTAACATCGCAGGGTGTGTGGATTGCATTGTCGAATGCTCATATTATTTTGAATTTTCTGTCGCTGTTATCATTTGTTGTGATACCCTATGTGCAGCTGTGTTTTCTTCTTAATTTTGCTGCAAATCTGACCGAATGCTTGTTGAATCTGGTCCAATGTGTAATTGGACTTGCCTGGATGTTTTTAAACTGTTGTTGGGTTCTGTCTGTCGTCATCAGGATTTATATAAATGAAAGGTTGTAGTCTCGAAATTAATGGCCAATATACACTTTGTTATTAATGCGTTTATTCTTCTAATAAATATATATATATATATATATATATATATATATATATATATATATATATATATATATATATATATATATTGAAAGTATATTGTTAATTCATAATGTGAATGACTACATATGAAGTCAGCTTAATTGTTCCGTCAAAGTTCTTCCAACAAAGAGATAACAACATCCAATATTCATAATTTATTGATCAACAGTGAATTTTTTGCGTTGAGTGGATTACTACTAACGATTTACCATTATTTTTAACTAGATGGTTTCAAGAGTTCCCAAGTTTAGTTATGCTATCATTGTCATATCCTTCCGGTCCAATTTGCGCCAAGTGCCTGACATAAGACATTGATTTTGAGAGAATGTTTGACAAACTAAACGAATTTTGGACATTTTGAGCTATTTCGTGTAATCAACCTGAACACATGTGAAATTTCAATGTGATGTAGGTTCGAATATTTTTGTTTCCTACACAAAAGAGACAATTGGAAAAAAAGAGATAGAAAATTATTAATCATTCATGTAATGTTTTACGTTGTAATCTTAGTATTTTATTCACTACTCACTCTATAAAACAGTATCAATACTGCTTTTGAGAATTTAACTTTCCTAATTATTTAAAAAATTATTCTTAGGTACAAGTGTATATGTAAAACACCCTTTTTAGTGAAGCAACGCGAAAATATTTATAACTAAATGAAGTCAGTATTGTCGCTTTATCGCTTTTATTGGCACATTTGTAGTTGAATAAGGAAAACCTCACAGGCTCTATTTTAGGTTACGTATTAAATTTAGACAAAAGTAAATTTTTTTTAAACGGGTAAACAGCTTTATTTTATTTATGCATTCGCTAAAAGTTTTATTAAAAGTATAAAATAATTGTAGCGAATTAAGTTACATTATTTTTCTCTATTTGTGTTTATGATACTGCTAGCCAAACAAATAAAATATATTTTAATTATAACAAGACGTTATCAAGGCAATTCATTCAGGCCATAAGTTTAATACTTATTAGAAGCTCGTAAAGTAATGTTCAGAAACTTGTCACTGATGGGCCTCGAAGCCGGGCACGTTTTTTCCGAGTCTCTTAATTTAACCACTGCTATCTACTTTTATAATATGATACAAGTTCTGTTCGTTGTAAAATGCTAGACAGTATTTATCGAGATCCTAATAACGAAAAAACTGATCTAATAAATAAATTGCATTTATACTTTATACACTACGTTATTTTATATTTATCTATTTATTATCAATTTAATTATGTATATTTAATTTTATCCAGAAGGATAAAACAAAGACAGTATGAACTTAAAGTGTAATCTCGTGTACATTCGTTTCGTGCGTACTGGCGACTCACCAATAGGAGCCGATATTACGCTCTTAAACCACTATATATTTGGGTGATGTATGTGAGAAAATAGGACGGTACAATCTACTAGATGAATGTGTAAACCTGCAGTAATGAAGCTAACATCATATAAAGTCTCAAAAATGCGACTTCGACGTTAACTCACTCTATTTAATATATATATTGAACCTGTAAATGATACCAACACTATGTCTATTGTGTCAGTATCCAATACCAACATTGCAGTACCGAAAAGGTACATGGTTCTATCACTATGGTTGCCGAGTCCGGACATGGTACCAACACGACGGATTTCTGTGTGTGCTATAGTTGACCAAAATTGAGAATTACAATTATATCTGAACACCTGTTTCTTCAGTAAATCCATACCCCTGGCCTTGATCGAAATCTATTATCATATTTCGCGGTAGTCATGATATCATTCAATTAAATATATAAGAGTTAGATACTGTTTGTTGCGTAGAATTAATATACATGCAATTATTTATTAGGTGTTGCGTACCTATAAAAAAATTATTTCAATTTAGACCAGAAGGATAAAACAAAGGCAGAATGAACGAAAAGTATAATCTCGTGTACATTTTTTTCGTGCCTAATTAAATAAATGAGTATGTAATAGGATTGTTGTTCATATCAAGCTCGCGATCTTAATTAAATTACATGTCATTACCAATCGCGCAAACAATAATAGTTTAAGTATGCATGTTGCCAGAGCCACATTAATGTATTTAGATAAGACTAAATTGGATGAGGAATCTGATTGAAATAAAAACCAACCACATTGTATTTGACCAGTCGCACATCATAGTAAAATTATCGTCAAACACATAATGGTGTTTTTTGAAATTTGTAATTATCAGCAGATTACGAAGACAAACTTATTAGCGAAGATCAAAATGCAACGAATATATAAGGAAAGCGATTATAATATATGCGGTATTCATCTCATTTGGTTTCTTGTAACCAAGCTCGCGAACTTTGATTTAAAGAATTGCTATCACCACCCGCGCAATCACTGATTGGTTAAACGATTATCTTTTAATTATGTGGCGAAATCTGTAGAAAGTTAATGTTCGTGACTGCATAAGACTTGCATGTACAACGTATATCAGCTTTTGGTTAATCCTTCTAATCACAATTTAACTAATTTGTTATTAGGTTCGCAACACCTAATACATACCTGCATATATATTAGTTCTCCGGAACAAACAGTATTTAACTGTTATATATTGAATTGAATGATGTCATACTTACCGCGAAATGTGAAAACTGATATCGATCAAGGCCAGAGTGTATGGTATTTTCTGGAGTAACAGGTGTTCAGAAATTGTTGTAATTCTCAATTTCGGTGAACTATGGCATAAATTGATATCCATCATGTTGGTACCATGTTCCGACTCGGAAACCATAGTGTTAGTACCATGTACATTTTCGGTAGAATAATGTTGGTATCGGTTACTAGCACAATAGCCATAGTGTTAGTATCCATTACAGACTCGGTATATATATTATATAGTGTGAGTTAGCATTGAAGTCGCATTGTCGTTGACTTTAGATTATGTTAGCTTCACTATTACAGGTTTACACATTCGTCTAGGAGATTGTACCGTCCTATTATTCCACATTCTTCTACCAAATATATAGTGGTTAAAGGGCGTAATACCGGCTCATACTGATGAGTCGCCAGTAAGCACGAAACGAATGTGCATGAGATTATACTTTCCGTTCATGCTGCCTTTGGTTTATCCTTCTGGTCACAACTGGACTAATTTGTTACAAGTTCGCAAAACCTAATACATACCTGTATATGAGACTATTAGGAGTGAAAGCTACGCATCTCA
>JAQBSW010000643.1:0-147500 GCA_029291075.1 Eudiplozoon nipponicum | reverse complement strand
TGTTTATTAGATATTTAAATATTGATTTTTAAATTTTTCATTGGCTTAGATTTTTATTTACCACAAAAATTTAACTCTAACTTTACGTTAACAATTGTAACTTCGAGTATAGCTAACATAACACAAATTGAATCAGTATACGAAGTTTGTAATGTTGAACATACATCATAATCCTGTGGAACTTTTCCAAATGTCCAACTCAATTTATTTCAATATTTAGACCAATATTTCTCGCAGTTTATTGTTTGATTGCGTTTTTGTTCGCATTCATATAAACCAATTTTGAGTAATGCTCGTACGACTAAATTTTTCGTCCCGCAAATCTGACTAAGATTAGATGAGAACGCGGATCCCATGGTTAAGTCTTTAAAAAAATTTATTCTTTTGATTTATCAAGACAATATTGGTTTATAGTTTAAATAAAAATTAAATATTACCTAAAAATAAAAATCTAATTATGCTTAAGAATGTACTCTACTGTTTAGAACTGGCGTTTGTGATTTAATTGGTATTCTTCTGAATTGTAATCGTGACAAACTAAACACCAAATTATTCCACCTAACTTGATAGTAAATTAAAGCAAAAATTTCGGAAACACTTGGATCAAATCACATTTTCAGAACCAAATGTTACATTCTAATAAAAAAGATAGACAACCAAATCCCTAATGGAAAATCCTTCCTCGATTTTAATTGGTAAATTTGATAAATCGGTTACCGAAAAATATAAGTTTAGGTTCAAATCAGATTATTTGCAGCACTTCCAAAATGACACTCTTCTTCGTCGTTTGAACATTCCATTCGTTATAGAGAAATAAAATACTTTCATTTTTTTGATACAAAAAAACGACAAATAAAATAATATTACACTTCAATAAAAGTTCTTTTCCCATGAATGTATGATAAATATGCTACAACCTCCGTCATAATAATTAGCTTCAAAGAAGGTTAATAAATAAATAAATGAATAACGTTAATATGCAGACCAAAAATAACCTCATCGCTCTTGTAATAATGTAATATGCTTCAAGAAAATTTTACACGTTGTATACACAAATGCTAACTGCGTATGAAAAGCAAACTTGAACATAATTTTCATATTAAAAGGTTGATCAGCTTAAAAAGGCTACTAAATTTGAAAAATTAATATATATAACTTGTATTATAGTGGCTAATTTTATTCAAAATTACGAGACTTCTGTAGTACATCCCAAATAATTTGTTACTAATAAATATAGTTCGATTTTTTAATCAAGGTATCATTCAGTATTTCTTTCGTCAACCCTGTCCACCCATGATACGTTAAATATTATTTATTGCCACACTTACTTATATTTGCATTTTTCATTTTTTTAATAACACAAAGATCAAATTTAGGTTATCGCGATCCAACATTTATAAATGTTTGTTATTTAAAGTAATGAACGACTCAAAACGGTGAAATCTGTACATTACCATAATGTGATATTAATTTTGGAGACATCTGTTGAATTGTCAAACAAACAGACAACATATCTAAGCCGAAGTCATTTTAAGTATAGAACATGTATCTTGCTTCATTAAATGATCCGTTAACCAATCTAAACTCTCTAAGTTCCGCAGGATGCTTCTGCTCATTCTTTAGTGTAAATGAGAATATAACAAATGTAATAAGTAAAACATAACCAAATTAGACATAGGAGTATAAAGTGAACTCATTTAACTATATTTACTCACTTAACTATACTAAAAATAGGTAGAAAATGCCTGCTAATAGCGCCAAGAATTCAGGCTTCCACAGCAGTATTCAGTAGAAGTCGGTATCACGCCAGAGTATTCTCAATTGAGAAATTGAGAACAAATGGAAGATAGGATAATACAGATTTTTGTCAATTTTATTACAAAAGTAGTAATATTAGTAATAGTAGTAATTCACAATGAGACTAAAGAGAACACATACGCATTCTACGTAAAATGTAAGGCTACAAATCGTAACAAAATTTTAGATATTTATCCAAAGCACATTTAAATACCATTAGAGACACCAAACGGCTCTTAGTAGCTTCATTCTCTGCATAACTTCATAATTCGATCTCAAATTACGTCAGTTTTTTTAATTTAAAAATAAACCTTTTTACGACATTTTCTTTTGAATTATTCAATCCCTAGCAAAGGATTGCGACAGGAATATCTATCATTTGTACTCGTGAACTCTATTGTATTTCTGGATGCCAATTTGCAAAAAAGTAAACTTATTACGCTTGGGCTAAGAAATGGACTTTGTTTCATTTGAAACGAAATGGATCATGAAAAATATTTCTTGAGGTTTTTCATAATCATTAGTGATTTATAAATAAAAAGTGGAATTTCGAAATATTTAACATGCTATGGTTCATATTTATAAAAATTTAATAAAATATAAACGTACATATTCGTATTTAATGGGAGAATAGGCACAAGATAAGAAGTGTAAAATATATCATATACAAGAACAGCTTGTTTCTTATTTTCTCCATAAAAATCTCCAAACGACTATATACATATATATATTAAAAGGCAAAACAAACAGAAAATATAAACGTAGAAAATGTGAAATAAGGAAAAGAACATACAGTTGCGTGCATCAAAATTTCCTTTCATCTCTGCAAATGAAAAAGGTTCTGTGAATTTTATTAAAACTCGCGATTCAAAAGAATTTTATAGCCTAAACTGCATGCCGTAAAACACCGCCTTCATTGAAAGTTAAGTTATTTATAATTTCAGTTTTGAAATATATAAAACATTTATTCACGTTTATGATTCTGATTAAAATGACAGATATTATTTCTTCGCGCTTTCATTCCATTTATCAACTGAATTCCTGGAAAAACAATGTATATGAATCTATTTTGTCCTATTTGAAAAGCCGTACAAAAATATTATCAGTCCATAATATTCTGATTAAGGAGACATATTCAACGTTATTTCGCCTAACGCTACGATATCCTAAATTACTGAGAGTGCATCAAAAATGTTTTTGTTCATGCAGTTCTACGCAATATCTATAAATAATAAAATTCATCTAATACAAAGCAATACAATTAAACAATAATTGATTGCGCGGTATTTACCCAGTCGTCGAACAACATAGCAAAACTACCGCCAGTTGCACGCACTAACGCGTTTCGTACTTCCATGATCATCACCAGAGTACGACGGCAAACTGACTAGTGAGGATCAAACCACATTGCATATACAAAGCATGTTTTCGCAGATTGATTTAATTAAATATTAAAATCGATATAATGGTCTGTCACTTGTATTGCATAACAATATATATGTTTAGTTATAGATACATACTCTATACCTATCCTATTTTTCAAACTTCATTTCGGTAAATACTCTGACAAGTATGAATTCAGTTTTCTAGCGCATCAGCCTAGATAAGTTTAACCACAAGTACGTTAAATATTGTAGCAGTGTGGATTTGCCTTTCACGCTAGGCAGTTGCATCATAAGTTTGAATTCACGCTTATATAAACACATACTGGCACGGTGTGGCGCTTCGAGTAAATTTACGTTATTTTTTGTTTATCTTGTCATGCAAAAAATGCAACAGACCAACATTACGCATTTCAATTTTAATTAATGTGCGTTGTGAAAATTTTCTGCCTATTTATATATTGCTTTTTGTGGCGAACTAATATAAATAAGCAAATTTGTATTATTTATTGTGTACCTAGTATAAAAATTGGTTCGAATAGGGCCAGATATCCCAAAGTCGGTATGATCTAAAAGTATAATCTCGTGTGCACATACGTTTTGCGTTTATTAGCGACTAATCTGTAGGTAACTGTACTTTTCCCTATATCACAATATATTTGGTCAGGAAGAGCGTTTAATGTCCACCTGTCGCACATTTCTTTACGAAATATATTGAAGTTGAAGGACGAAATACCGGATACTAATGTTGAGTCACCAGTTAGCACGTAACGTATGTGTACATGAGATTGCAACCTTTGTTCATGCTGACTTTGGCATATCTTTCTCGTCATATCTGGACTAATTTCTTGCTAGGTACACAGTGTCTAATACAAATGTGTTTCCTATTTGAAGGTGTCTACGATAAATAGATTATGCTAAGAAATGTGCAAGTAAATACGATTTGTTTGTGAACTGGCATTACCTTGTGGCTATTCTGAAATCATGTGAAACTTTGTTTAGTCTTACCTCTCCTATTGTAATGTTCTGGTATAACACATCCATTTATTGCTTACATACTTAAAATAAAATTTGTCATTAGTTGTATTTCTATAGTAAATCAATTGATATGATGAACCGAAAGCATTTCTATATAATATGTAGTGTTTTATAAATTCGTAGATGGGACCAATTATTCACATAATTAAAAATTAAATGTCCTATAAATATTACTGCCTAATGTAATTGAATCAACGATCTGATCAAAATTCAATATGAAATCATTGAAATATTTATTTTAGAGATTTTCACAAAATGATAACCATTCATTATCTTTTTAAATACATCGACTTAAATAAATTTATATTTTTCCAATTCTACATAGTTCTGTACTGGTAAAATTGACATAAACTATGTACTCAACTTTTAATTTGAGAAATAATAATCTTAAGCAAAATTATATCCGAAAAAACAGCTTTCTACTGCCCTTACCAGGACAAACATCCGTGCAACTCTCCAACTTAAATATTATAGGTGGTTGTGTGCGCGGAGGGGGACAAGGCTAAGTTTTTTGTATACATTTGAGTATTAGAGACTAGGTATGAAGACCGGATTTTAGGAAGACAATTAAAAGTACATTTGGAATTAAAATAAATATAAATATATCTGTCTTGAAGGAGGATACCACATTTGCCACAAGTTGTGTTTTACTACTGTGCGTATTGTGTCAACCCTGAAGATGAGCCTGGAAATTCTGGCTCAAAAATTTGGAAAAAGAACAATGAAAAATCTTGTTCCAACGTCATTTTCAGACAATCAGCTAATTGAAGGCTTAAAGAAGAATTGACAAGTGAGAACCCATCAATTGGGGCGAAAAATTACATCACCTGAAAATGAGGAAAATTCAAGATTTTACCGACCTATGAGTGCTATCAATTGTCTCGCACAAGAAAAATGCGGTCAAATCCACAACAAGAAGGACAGCACTGCGCAACCGAATGAATCTTTTAAATATTATAGTTTGTCGAATAAAATTTGTGCATATTTTTTCCAAAATGATAGAAGTGCTTTTTACAATAAGGTATCGATTACTTCGAATTTACAATACGATTTAATATATTTTTAAATACGTTAAGCAAGTTGTAGGTTTCAGGTGCATGTACAATTTCTGAAATTATAAAAATCAGCTCTACTTTTACTTTAAACTTTATTTATAGTTCTTAACACAAATTCCATTAATATACTCATAGCGTTGCTGTTTATTTTCCTGATTCAACTTTTTAACAGGGTAACGGACATAAAATTAGTTCATATTAAACCTTCAACATAGCGTGGGCAGTTTTCCGGACTTTTAGTATATTTGTTACATCCTGCGCTTTTACGCACGAAAATTTTACGAGTATGCAAATTTCAAAGCTTTAATAAGTCATTTTACAACAGTAATCATGTAAAAGAGTTTTTTTTTACGAAAGAAAATTAATCTGAAAATGGTTTGTGCAACGTATGCCAACAACAGGTATTTATTAAATAGGGTCACGTTTAATCAATATACTTTAGAATTATATACGGCAATTTTGAATTATCTACCGATATATATATAATGTACATTACTTTATGGATACTATACGGTATATTTTCAGGAAAAGGCAGCAAAATAAGTGAATTGTGATTAATAGCCAGTTTATTTCGAGTGTACTTCACTTAAATTATGATCTTTTGGTTATCTCTTTACTGAGTTTTCATTTTATTAAGTAGATAATGCAATGAATAATTGATAATACGTTTGTTGTGGATAATGGCCAGTTTATTTCGAGAAATCGTCACATAAATTATGATATTTTAGTTATATCTATACTGAGATTTTATTTTATTGAGCAGATAAATACTAGGCGGATTTTGAGATAAATTTGCATTTATTTGCATTAGCAGAACGGTAATTTTTAGTAAATTACGTGTTCATTAGTTAGTGTTCGTGGGTGGGTCTGTGTGCGAGTTGGAGACAGTTTTAATGTAATATTAAGTGACATTTATTCTTTTACCAGTGTGATGCGCTTTTATCAATATTTCAATTCATTGGTAATTGCCAGTATGAGTCCTTTTTACCCGAACTTTGTTCGTCCTGTAACACAGTTCATGAATTTTCTAACTGATCATATTCTTTTTTGAATGATTATACGATCCTTTGTTTACTGTTCTCGATATTTTTTCAGTATTCTTTTAACTAATCAACAGTTTAATCAAACAGATGGGGATTTTATATTTCTAAAATTAGCGCTATCTTGGTTTTAAGTATATGCCTACCTGGCATCCAATAATGGAACGAAGAGGAATATCGTAATTACAAATAACATCTGTCTTTAGAGTTGTGTTTCTTGATGTTTCACATTTATTTTCGCATATTTTCTATGTTCCTGTCTAAAAACTCTTCATTTGAGAATCGTTTAAACAATTTGCTAATTTCGTCAAAGCTACTTCATTATCTAGAGCGAGTTTGTACCGCCAACTTGTAATACTTTTTTGCAAATTTACCTGTTTCGACATCGAGGTTTACATTCCAATTATTCATGAGACGTTTGGATTTTTTCAGTCATTATTGTTTCTTCAGCGGATGTTTTACCTCTTTGAAGTTATAAAACAGTTTGTTCCTTACCTATCTATAAATTCTTTCGTAATCAAAATTTGTAGCCCAGGTTTTTGTGTTTTCATTATTAGATAGTGATCTATTTTGACTAACAGTGAACCTCAGAATCAGATTCTCAGATGTACATTTATATAAATCGTTATGAAAATATTGATTTGCTTTATCCAAAATACAAATAGCACGCTAGAATGCAAATAAATTACAAGTTTATTGATAAATATGTATATGTAATTCATGAAAAATGCATCAAATTCTATATTAATATCAAAGAGTTTCGAGCATCGATTAACAAGTTCACGTGTTCAATTAAAAGCGATAGATTTTAAATGATAGCTGCGATTCTTGTTCGATTACTCAGTTACTTTAGCCCATAAATTTATAACATCGTGACGTCGATTTGATGCTAAGTATAAGCCTTTAAAATTAATGATATGTCGCTAAATAAAGATTAAGTTGTGTGCCTTATAAATGACTAGATACTTGTAATTATACGCGTTATGAATAAGAGCTCGATATATTCAGCTAGCAAGGTGAAAATATTATCGAGTAGGCAACATTTAAACTGCCACGTAGTTTATTATGTTTGTACAGATCAGATAATTCATTAACTTTATCAGTGAGTTTCAGTTCTAGAATAGTCCGGAAAAAGTGATTGTAATATTCCAGCTTACCTTTTTATCTAAATATTTTACATATGTCGCCAACTCAAATGAGGTAATAATTTGTTGAACACAAACTGCTCCCCAAAACGTTTTCCAATTTCAACCAATCTTCTTTAAAAAATATTAATCTTTGTTCAAAATTTGTCAGTCCGAGGAGCATAATGCTATCTCTCTCGATCTTGCCGATCTGCCAATCTGCTATGTTGCATAATTCTCGACTATCTCTGAAAATAACTCAACTTAGCTAGTCTTTCTTTCGTTATTTGTAAAACGTTGTTTAGAATCTAGCCAGATTTTCCCCTGTAGTCGAAGTTTATTTGACAACTAATTGATGTACAGGTTCGAGCTTTTAACTAATGAGCATTGTAATATCGCTGTCTCGGTCATACCTTTCAAGTGCTTATAGTGTCTATTAGGATTACCCATGTTACTTGGGGCGTTGATGCCGATACATTCAGAGTTTACAATCATTGCCTTCTCCAGCCTTGACATAATAACATAAAGCTCAACAGTTATGTTATGCATTTTTGTTCAAAATACCCTAACGAGCTCTTCCAAACTTTCACAAGTATCCGTTTAACAAGACATAGACGCTCTACAATTATTCAACTATTTATAAGAGTTATCTCTTACATAGCGCGCCCTTTTAGTGAAACAAATTTACATAATAATACATATTTCTTATTCACTTCGGAGATTCGACTACTGCTTCCATCATTCTCCTGATTTTGCTTCATCATAAATCATATACTTCATTGTGATTTTTTTCTTGCATTCACGTAAGCTTTAAATAGAGCAACTTGAGAATTCGTAACACCAAAGATGGCCATTGTAGTATCTCCCCTCCTCACAGTGTCGGCCTCGGCAATCTGTTTATGAAATCAAGTGCTGCAAGGCATGGACTGTCCGAAATGATGACGAAAACTGTGTTTGGTTCTGCATCCACTCTTTTCAACCGGTACGAATCATAATTTATAGAGTGAAGCCCATGGGATCCACCTTCGTCACCATGACGTATTCCTTGGCTCGTACGCGATCGTGTGTATATCGTCGGACATAGCCTTGTCACTGGTTGGCGTATACAGCTTCAGTTAGTTGTTGTAGGTACGCCTCAATGTTTGGTATGGGACAGAGCTCGTGAGGCTCTATGTTTACGAGTTCAACTGATGGTTCAACCTACTCTTTAAAGACCATAGCTGACAGAGCAAATCCTCTCATATTGTAAATTCCATGGCACGCTCGACCAAATTTCATTTTTCTCGCCAAGACACCGGGGCTTTGTAGTACCAACAGCGCATTACAATTTCCATCGTCCAGGCTACTCGCTAAACCGCCACGTTAATTTATTAATGAAAGCTTGCAGCCCGGGTATGATTTATGTAAAGTTTCTTGCACCACTGATTAAATTCTCTCGACTGAAACTTTTTCTTCTGGTCTGTAACAATAACCAGTGGTCCACCATATTGATCGAACCAACACTCGCCTTTGCACCTTATAATATTTTCTGTTCTGATTTGCTTCAATGCTACATACTCGACCCATCGGTTAATCATATAGTCCGTTGATTAACAAATAAGCTACCTTACCACGCGTCTTTGGCAGTTGACCTACCATGTCGACATGCCAAAATTGCTTCGTGCAATGGCATTTTCGCTTTTTGGTGGTCTACAACGCTGACTGGTATTGCATTGTTGACAATATCTACAAAACTCACTGAATAGGGCGGGCCAAAATTTGTGACTTCAATGTTTCGATGAGGTATTTAACGCTGAACAGTACCAGAGTGTCATGCCAAAAATCACTAAAGTCTGTTCGTATAGCCTCCGGCATAAACCATGAAATTATTTGATGAATTTCCGCGAGTTGTGCTTGCGGATTGTTGCTTTGTACTATCAGTTTCACAAAGATCCGATTGATCACCATTTTACAGTATGCATCTGTTTTGTCTTCGATCAGGCTGGGTGCGTATTCATCCCATTCTTCCGGGGGCTTCAACATCATTCATGCTAACCATTGAATGATGTTGAAGCCTTCGGAAGAAAGGGACGAATCCGCACCCAGCCTGATCAAAGACAAAATAGATGCATACCGTAAAATAGTGATCAATCGGATCTTTGTGAAATTGATATTAAAAAGCAACAATCCGCAAACACAACTCGCGGAAAGTCATCATAGGAAGCTCGCATTGCGCAACAACCCTACACATCAGGTAACTATTTGTCCTTCATCTTGCAACAGTAGCCCCGTTGCAAGGTAAATGCCTTATATAGTGCGGACATAAAAGTATCGTATTTTAACTGACTGATTATTTCATTACTTGTGACAGCATTGACCTGATTTTCGAAGACCTACATAAATGGCGATACTGTAACAACAGAAAATCTGACGAGCGCGTCGGCTGCATCATTCTCGAGACCGGAACAATATCCAAATGCTACATCGGATTTTTGAGTTTTTCAAATGATTGATTTACTCTTTTGCATTCAAAACATAGGGACCGCCAATGAATTCGTGCTTTGAGTTTACTATATGCCAATCAATAACAAAATATCTTAACTTTCATTTGCCTCATTTTACGGGCAAGAGTATAGTTTTGCTCAGCCTTGGTGACTATGCGACATCCATGTTGTACCACACGACCGTCAGCTAGTAATACTGCTCCTGTGGCAATTTCTGAGGCGTCTATCAAAATTTACATGTTTCGCATCGTGAGAGGAAAAAACGTGACACCTATCACTTTCTGCTACATTGGATACGCGCTAGTTGGGACTTCTACGTATAAAAACGATATTTTAGCACGGATTAAGTTTGACAAGGGTGGTTGAGCAACTGCTACCCCCGCGATATATGGTCTATACAAATTCATCATACCAACAAAATGTGGATTATTATTCTAGTGGTGAGTACTGGATAAGCTGTGATACGCTGAACATTCGAATGTAAGTGCATACATAAATCCGCTGCAGTTGAGTGGTCCAGGAACTGCACTTGCCGAAATCCACGCACATCTTCAGAATTAAGATTTAATCGCCATTCTACAACTTTGAACAGTATCTTCTGCAGTCAAATACGAACATTTTTTGGTTATTTCACATATACTGATATCATCAACGTACGCTGTAGAAGAGTCTTTTTCAAAACAGCAACTCGATCATCAATGTTCTGAGGTGATGGACTCTGTTGATCCATTGAAATTACAGTCGCCTAAAGAAACTAAACTGGCGTTATTTTTAAAATTTACAAACACGTATTGGCCTATATGAATTTATAAGAATACATTTTAAATGATACAGTAGTGATTTCGTTCCATCTTGCCAACTGATTTACTGGGTAAGTAAACCAAAATGGTTATTTTTTCTGAAATTATATATAAGAAAAGTATTAGAAGAAGAGAAATATTTATCAAATTTGGAACAATAGATATTATAAACTCGTGTTAGCGGTTGTCACCTAAATATGCTGATGCCAGATTGCACTAAACTTGATAAACTTTGAGATATCCTTATCTGAGAAGTAATTTTAATGGGCTTTTCTAGGACATTTCGCATTAGCTTGGCGGAATAGACAATAAAATTTGATGTAACTGACTTTCACATGAAGAAAAATTAAAGAAATATAAAATTTATACGGTCGACATAAATAAATTTAAATGTTTTTATCAATACAAAGCTATGAGAGCTTAAACACGACTAACAGGGAATCCGTATAGTTCCTTAATTTTCCATAGATACATTCAATCATTTACCGTACACATTCGCTTTTCATTAAATGACGATAGAAAAAATTAAAGCATCGATTGTAATTCCCAGCCGATTCTTAGAGTATGAAAATTAGATTAAGTTGCATGTCAGCTTCAGAAAAATTCCTCCATACCTATTTGGTGAAGGAAATGTTATTCCTAATTAAAATATTGATTCAATTGATAATTATGACACCCATGTTTTTTTTGTACACTGACATTTTTTACTCGGTTTCGGCTCCTTTTATCGGGTTTTTGGTGATTTTATTAAACAAAATTGCGATAAGACAGAAATATAATTATCATAATCGCTTAACTTTTAATTTATCAAATTTAAGTATTAAATAGCACATATCGGCAAACGTATAGTTGCCAAATTTTCGGCTTCTGTGTGACAATTTCCAAGCGTAACTGATAGTTTTATCATGGTTATTTAAAATTCAGTATATCGTGTGCGTTTGTCTTAGTATGTGACAGAGAGAGCGAGTGATTGAGGAATTGCCGACAAAAATGAGCAAGTAAACATGATTATTTCACAATTTCGTCAATTTTGAAGTTTTTTGGATTAAAATTTTAGGTATGTAAATGAGAGGATATCACAATTAATTTTGCTTTGAAAGTGTTTTTTGTCAAAATCAATAACCATGTGGCCAGGTTATTTAAAATTACCAATAAAAGCATGCGTCGATTCGTGTTGTGAAGATTAGCACAGCTAACATTTATTAGAAGCATGATTATACATGGCAAGTATAACTAAGTAGTTAACAATAATTTCTTTTAAATAACAGGATATGGCACCAATTATAAGTTATAGGAAAGCTGATAAATTCTTAGAAAGAACTTATCTAATTGAACTTATCTTAGGTAAGTTAGAATCAAGAATTTTGAAATATATAACAATTTCAAAATAAAATGAATACGAAATAATCGTAAATTAGGAATAAAAGTAAAGCCAACATTTTATCAACAGAGTTGTTGTTGAGCAGTTTGTGATTATATAATGAATATAGACCCTAGGTTCTGCCTTGAGCTACCTGTTTATGCATGAATCTCGCAGTTCTAAGCATTAGGTGTTGACATCTCTCAGAAATAAAAAAATGGTGTATAGTTTATGCTATTCTTTAAAATTTTGCCAAAACTCACCATGGATTTAAAATAGGTATATTTTTCAATTTTAACGCATTTTTCGAGGATGAATGAATGATATTTATTTCCCAAATAAGAAAAGTATCTATTTCCAGATATGAAATTAAGAGCACATCATATATTGCAAAGGATCGTTTAATTGATCAACTTTGTTTAAATAGAGGAGAACGACCCACATATAGAGTACACAAAAATAAATATAGATAGTAGTCCAGAAAGATTAAATAGAATAAATAACTAAAAGTTGTTTCGCATAGGACTTGAAAAGCCCCATGTTAATGCCAGAGCACAAACAAAGTTTTTGTTCGTACATTTATTGATGACGTCTATTTATTGCGGTTGCCTCGAAACAAGAGAGCATGCTCGCACACCTCGAATTAGTTTATACTGAAAAAAACGGTCTGTTGGCATTTAGTGTTATTCACACGACCAAATATGTTCAGTTACAGATGTTCGTGCAATACCAACCTTGTTTTGCATACACTAAGTTGGAATTTGCTCCGAAAAACGTGAAATCTATCTTTTACTGCACCTGTGTAAGAATAAATACCCACAAGTACAGTTCCAAATGCAGAAGAAATTATATGCAGATTGGGTTTGAATTTTTCTTTCACACCAGGAAGTAAAATTTTAGTGGCTGATGTAACGAAATCGAAGTTAGCTGCATAATATTTGACTGCCAAAAATAAATTAAACTTTCTGTTATTCGCTTCATTGCCTCATCGTTTTAATAGTGCAGGTGAATATACACCAGTTTCTTATCAACAGAATAAATATTCACAACAGGTTTTATTTTATCGGCAATTTTATACTTATCTATAAGATGTGGTTGGTAGACGTTAATGATTAACGTGTAACGCAGACTATCCAACTCAGTGTGCAAACAGTCAGGCGAAAAAATACGCAATGCCATGTTGCACAATATCTTAACTAAGTATTTTTCAGTTTCAATGGACAGAAGCTGTCCAAGTTTAAATATTACGCTGTTCGTATTTTCTTATACTAGACTGATTTGTACAATGCGCCATCAGTACTTCGCTTGAACAACACATCAAGAAAAACTAAAGTATTATTCTCCTCGTTTTCAATTGTAAATCAAATATTCTTGCGCCGATTATTAAATTTATTGAGAAGTTTTTCTGTATGCACACAGTTATCACAGGCAAAATATATTTAAAATAACGTTTTTATAGACTTATGATGGCTCATGTTATTTTACTAATTACTGCGGATTCCCTTACAGTTAAAAAATTACTCCTAACACTAAATTTAATGTACTCACCTGCGTTGAATATATCAAGACCAACCCTCCTAAATTATAATAATAGGTCATAATTACTAAACATCAAACATTATGTTTAATCGAATTATTTACAGGAGTTTGCCTCTATAAAGCACACCCATTTAACAAAACAAATTTGCATAATACTTCTTAATTTAGTTTTCATTTCTGAGGCGTGGCTGCTGCTTCAAGCATTCTCCAAATTCTTCCTTATCTTAATTGTTGCACTTTTGAATGTTAATTCTTATATTCTCACGTCAGCCCTAAATAGAGCCATCTGAGTGTTATCGGCATAAAATGTGGCCACTAAAACATCTTTCGCTATCTCAGGAGAGCTCATCAGTATCTTGGTTAATGATCAAGTTCCACAGTTTCGGGTCAGTCAGGCATGTGACGAAAAAGATATTGTGCCTTGCTTCCACCCTTCCATCGTATACGGACCATCATTGAAGGCAAGCACTGCCATGGGCTCTTCTTTTGCAACCATGATATCGTGCCCGGTCTGAAGGTGTGTGTATAGGTCGTCCGGCATTGGCTTGTCGCTGGGTACGGTATACAAATTCAATTAGCTCTTATATTTGCGCCTCAATATTTTCTAGGATGCAGTGCTTGCATGGCCTGGTATATATTGTTTCGCCTGGCAGTCCTATCTCGCCTCTATAAATCTTAGTTTACGAAGCAAATCCTGTAGCTCTAAATACTGTAAATCGCATGGCTACGCCGATAAAATTATTTTTTCTCGCTAGAATTTTGCTGTTTTGTGGCTTACAACTCTAGAATACTGTTTAATGTTGACAATAGCTTCGAATATTTATTAAAATAGAATTTGCGAGCCTGAAGTAAACACCAATCACATTGTATTTAACCAGTCGTCTAACAACATGGCCAAACTACCGTCAGTCACATGTACTGACGCGTTTCGACAGTATGACGGCAAACTGACTAGCGAGGATCAAACCGCAAATAATATATATGGAAAGCAAAATTGAATATGTGGCTCTCACCTCTAGTAGTTTCGCATACATTGTACTTGACTGGAAATGTCTGCGCACAAATTCGATGCAGTCACGAACATTAATGTTTTGCAGCATTCGACACATATATGTAGGAAATAAAATTAAACAATTTTTGAATGGGCGTGGGGTGGTAAAAATTCTTTAAATCAAGTTTGCGAGCTTGAAGTAAACACCAATCCCATTGTATTTAACCAGTCGTCGAACAACATAGCAATACCACCGCCAATCGCACTACTATAATTAATAGGGGTGAGAGCAGCATATCTGATTATTTTTCATATATATGCAATGCAGTTTGAGCCTCAGTAGTCAGTTTGCCGTCGTACTCTGATGAAGATCATGGAAGGTCGAAACGCGTCAGTGCGTGCGACTGGCGGTAGTTTTGCTATGTTGTTCGACGACTGGTATTTACTTCAAGCTCGCAAATTTGATTTAAAGAACTGTTACCACCTCCCGCGCAATCAATGATTGTTTAATGAAATGAAAAGCTGTATAAGTTTTTGACTCAAACTAATATATATATTTATATATATAGTATTATTTATTATATACATATATTGTCATATATTTAAAGACGATTTATTCTACCAGTTAGTTAACTAAGAAACATGCATATTATTGTATTTTATTTAAGTTACCTATACTCTTCCCTTCCTATCTCTTCCTTTTTCTCTTTATTCGGTCTTAACCTAAGCGTGGCTCTAAATTTCAATCTTATTCTATCGAGGTAAATTTAATTGCAGCTTACATAAATAATTTGTGTCGACAATCAAGCTTGCTGGTTTTTTTCTTTTTGAATTTAAATTAAATTGTGACACCGTAACAGTTCAGTTATACCACAAATGTTCGATACAATCTCTCTGTCATTCCCACTAACATTCTCCACACATGATGAGTTTACGTATACTGGGAATTTGAGATTGCTGCAATTGTATTTATATATATATATATATATATATATATATATATATATATATATATATATGAATCTCAGACATCACTTTGCAAAACAGTGAGAAGGACCTTTTCAAGCAAACAGGCACACACACATATACAAACGCATACACACTTACCAAACATACAAAACAAGAAATAGAAAACCGAGTCATATTTGTTGCCACACACACACATTCAAATGAAAACCCTGAATATATATAAATAAAAGATTGTAGAGCGAAGTTTAGAATTCTCGAAATAAATGGCCATTTATTTACTTTTATTTATTAATGTATTTTCTTCCTAATTAGAAATATACTGTATATTCAGAGAGCAATGGACCTAATAAAGATATATATATATATATATATATATATATATGATATATATATATATATATATATATATATATACCTGGAATCCATTAAAAAAAGGATTGTCTAATAAGATAGAAGCTGTACAAAGAAAAGTTGTGAAACATATTAGTCCTATTTCTTGCACTATATACGCCTCTAGTTTACAGTTTGCGTCATTGCAATCTCTGTGGTTTCGGAGGATGTGTTATTGTATAAAAGTTTTCCATCTGAACCAGTGGACTGGTGCCTATATGACTCCGATAAGGAAGAGTCATGAAATTGGAACTAGATCTGGACATATGGCAATATCTCCTCCTTTTGTGGGGAATGTAGCGAGCAAGTTATTCTCTTTCTCGAAAATCTACAAAATTTATAATCAATTGCCGAAGGGGCTTAGAGAAATGCCTCCATCTAAGATGTCTATTAAATCTATATCTACTGAACTTGAAAAAGTCTGCAATCCTGCTGATATCTTTTATTTTTTTGATTATGATAATACTTTCTCATGGTTGAATAAGAGACAAGGATAATTGTTATCGGAAACAGATTTTATTGAGATTTTATTTCCAAGTTTTGTATTATTATAATTGAAATGTTATGCACTAGATCTTCAAATTAGTTAACATTACATACAATCAATTGCTAGTCATGGTTCTCAATTTTTGCATAATGTTACACTCGAATTATACCTTAATTGTTCCTAATTTGGTGATGTATATATTATTCTTTTCAGTCGAATTTTCTGATATTGACATATTGTATTGTACAGCTAGTGAGATATACCTATCTACACGAGATGAATTGCACAAATATTGTGATGTGATAATTATTTTAATATATATTGTACAATTTCCAATTTAATTATTTGATGGAATATGTGTGGTTTGAATCCAAATAAAGATATTCTATTCTAAGATATTCTATTCTATATATATATATATATATATATATATATATATATATATATATATATATATATATATATATATATATATATATATATATATAGTTATTGAGTGATGGGTGTTTTCAGGTGCTCCATGCATATGCATATATAGATTTCAGTTACTGAGAATAATTCTTTGTTTAAAACCATTAGTGATTTAAAAATACAAATACAAATAGAACTGTTTCGGAACGAGGTTACCGCATTTGCTTTAATCTGCTATTGTGAGCATTGCACTATGTATGTATGATTATTGGCCTGATGATGGAACGGATAATAACTTTCCGAAACGTCACCAGTCAACAAAGATTAGATCTTATCTCACTTCCAATTGTTAGTATGAACGTTGTTTAAGCCTTCGGATTAAAGGGACGAATCCGCACCCAGCCAGCAAGAAGACTAACTCGATGCGTATTTGGAAATGGGCATCAATCGGATCTTAGCAAAGCTGATAAAGCAATCGACAACACGCGAACGCAAATCGCGCAGATTCAACATTTGAAGCTCGCACTGCGCAACCACGCAAGTAATACACCTTAATCTGCAGTTAAGATACCCATCTGTGTAAACAATATCCAAACCAACCCTTCCAAATTACCATAAGAAGCCATGTTAACCAAGCCTACCCAATTTAGTTTTAATTAAATTATGTATAGAAGTTTGCTTGAACAAAGATCGCTTCTTCAGTAAAATTAAGTTTGCACAATATTTCTCATTTGTTAGTCTCTTCGCAGGCGCGGTTACTGCTTCCAGCATTCGCTGGATTATACTTTACCTTAGTTTATGCACTTCTACATTAAAATTTCTCTTTTATCCATTTCAGCCTAAAATCGATTAATTTTAGCAATCTCGTCTTTATAGTTTGACACGGCAACATATAGTTGCACCTCACTACCACGTTCGGCGTTCATTCGTTCCATCGGGCACATAAGACTTCCGTTCATAATCGGAGCCAAAACAGACGCCATCCCTATACCAACTTTTTGTCTATATATGTAGCTTTTGAAAATAAATAAAATATCTGAGCAACACAATTAAGTCAATCTTTCTAACTGCGCTTCACTGAATTTAAAATTTTGTTAATTAACCCATAACAAATAAAATACAAACTTAATAGTTTCCTTAAAAGATACATTAGTAAACAATGACTCAACATCAACCGAACATATCCAAAATTCATAAAATTCTATTTGTCTACCTTTTCAGCAAACTAGAAACCATCTTTGAAGTCATACACAATTGATCGAATTCTTATTGGCTTCAAGAGGTAAGATAATGATTTGGCTAATTCATACATTGACACGCCTGCCACCGAAGTCAATAGACTTATTTAAATTCTGAATCGTACTTCTTTGATAACTAATACAATCTATGCTACTGTGTTTCCGCTGACTTCCGATTTTTGTGCTCGGCATTTGTGGTCATTTGCTCTGTACAAAGTTAGGATAACTCAGTCAAAATGACTAGTTTTTTCTGTTGCATCACCCTTAATTTCAAATATAAATTGCGACCACAATTCAGATAATTGACCAAAGTAGCATACTCATCGCGAGTCACGAGGACTAAGCCAGATAATTTATCTGGTTTGGTATAAACATTGCTAACCTCTAATTCTTTCGTGCTTGTAATGCATTTCTGTATCAAAAGCAGATTTCTCAGTACTTGTTTCTAATGTATTGCTTAAATGGTGACTTTTTTCAATAATATGCATGCGAAAATTATAAAATTCTTCAATTGAATTGCTTTCTATAAATAGGTTTGTAAAAATCTTTTACTTGGCTATCGATTAACAAATAAATTCGAATTCCTTTCCAAAGGAGTATATTTAAATATTAATCAGAAATGTTAAAAGAAATATTGGTGGATTTTGTAGGTTGGAGTTAAGAATATTGAATTAGGCCCTGAAATTAAAGATTAGCTGTAATGTGTGATATTTTGTAAAGTAAGCTAATATACATGAATGAGGTTTATGTTTGCGTTAGAATTATCCGAAAGAATGAAATATTTCCGTGTGTTTAGATATTTTCCACAATATAAAGAATCAATAACAGCAGCAGAGATAATACACTCATTCTGAGAGCATTATAAAGAAAAGAGTGCGGTGTTTTTTTAGAACTCGCCTTTGTTAAATATACTTATTTTTTGTACTGCTAAATACGATGAAATGTCAGCGTACAAATATTAATTTCAATTTATTGCTACTTTTATTAACACTGAACTAATTACACTTCGAGGCATGATCTATTTACCCATGCATACGCACCATATACTAGGACGTTTGGTTTTCATGACTTTCAAAATAAGGAACACAAAATATTTATCAGGGCAATGAAGAACGATAATTGGGTCCATTAACACTATCGTATCATTAAACGGTTTCTTTAAAAATAAACTTTTTACACCAATAAAAGTATTTTTAAGCTTCTTTAACCATTTTGTACTATCTACGTATTTTCATTTATTCATGTTTTCAAATTAATTATTCTATAACAAGGAGCTGAGTCTTTATTAATGTTCTACATAGAATGCTTTAGTACCAAGTTAGTTCAGGTACGACCAGAATGACATCTAAATCGGCATGAAGAAAATATATAATCGATGCACGCGTTCAGTGTCCAAATTAATTTTAAAATATGCACATTGCGTTTTAGTGCAGTTCCGGATACACTTGATATCGACACATTAAGCAGTTTTTTTCTAGGTGATCAATTGAATATCCTCATAGACCACAAAAGAAATATTTGTTCCTAATAGTTAGATACTTTTTTTGGTGGAGAACTAATATATATGCAATTGTGTATTAGGTATTGCGCACCTAATAAAAAATTAATTTAAACCAAAGACAGCATTAATGGAAAGTATAATCCCGTGTACATACGTTTCGCGCTTACTGACGACTCATCAGTAGGAGCCGGTATTACGCACTTTACCCACTATATATTTGGGTGAACAATGTGGGAAAATAGGACTACGTTTCCTATACTAGAGTGTAAACCTGTAGTAATGAAGCTAAATTCACATAATGTCTTTGACGATGCGATTTCAACGCTAACTCACTCTATATAATATATGTACCGAGTCTGTAAAGGATACCAATTCTATAGCTATTTTTTTAATAACCGATACCAACATTATAATACCGAAAATGTACATGGTACTAACACTATAGTTGCCGAGTCGGTACATGGTACCAACACGATGGATTTCAATGTATGCTATAGTTCACCAAAATTGAGAATTACAACTATTTCTGAACATCTCTTACTCAAGTAAATCCATGCACTCTGACCTTGATCGATATCAGTTATCATACTTTGTGGTAATCATGACATCATTCGATTAAATATAAAACAGTTTCTATTTGTGGTGGAGAACTAATATATATATATATATATATATATATATATATATATATATATATATATATTTGGTGAAAATTGCAAAGAATTAATGTTCGTGAAGGCATAGAAGTTGTGTAGCCGACATTTCCAGTCAAGTACAATATATGGGAGACTACTAAAGTTGATAGCCACATATCTAACTTTGCTTTCCAAATATATTCATGGCGGTTTGATCCACCATAGGAGTTTGCCTTTGTACTCTGATGATGATCATGGAAGGTCGAAACGCGTCAGCAAGTGTGACTGACGGTAGTTTAGCTATGTTTTTCGACGACTAGTTAAATACAATTTGATTGGATTGGTGTTTACTACAAGCTCGTAAACTTGATTTAAATTATTGTTCCCTCCATAGTTTTGACTTTTACCGTGCCTGTTCACTATGTACGCATGCACGCCTAAATGTGTTTCGAAATTATTAAATAAACTCGTCATGTAAAAGAATATATTTCAATTCATAATAAACACAGACCATATTGTGTCTGAAGCTCTGTCTTTTAAAATATTTGAAACAAGATTTAAAATTACATATTTCTCGAATAAAATATACTTACCAATAAGGATGTTCTGTCTTGCTGTGTGATTATTTAAACTATAAATTAGTGAATATTTCTGATAACGAAAATACGAAAAGCTGTCATTAAGACACACTGCATCACTATGATTCTTGTTCATTATCATGGGGACTAAAGTAAAACGCATATTTTGCAATCGGAATGTGTTATACCATATCTGACCATTACTGCCAAACATCCATTAGTGGTTAAGCAAATATTGCTTTCGCGGGCGGTGATAACAATTAATTTTAATCAAGGTTGCGATATTGATATAAAGACAGGACCAATTATCTACATACATTTCTCAGTATAAACTAAGTAATTCATATTGTGGAAAAGGTAATTCATTCTGTTAAATTAACAATGGTTGCGCAGGCGGTGATGACAATGACATTTTAACCAAGGTTGCGATCTTGAAATAAACACCTGACCCATTATGTAAATACATTTGCCACCACCAAAAGTTGGCATGGTGGCCCAGTATTTAGAGCAACAGATTCCAAAGCAGACTTGCCCAGGTTCGAGCCCTGTGCGTGGAAATACCAGACAGTGCGTGATGAGTTCTCAATAAGGACGAAACCGGTCTACTGGATGAATTGCCTTTTCTAAACTATACAATACTTAATTTATACTGACAAATGTGTGCACTTAATGGGTCAGGTGTTTATATCAAGATCGCAACCTTGATTAAAATGTAAGTCATTCAGTTGACCGGTTTCGACCTCCTTATGAGAAATCGTCACGTACTGTCCAGAATTTGCCGCGATCAGGGCTCGAACCTGGGCACATTTGATTCATAATATGGTGCTCTAACCACTGAGCCACCCTGCCGCATTCTACATTCAATTTGAAGTTATATACCAGTTATTGTTTCTTTGTTAGCTTTTCCTTAAGGTAGAGCCTATATAACATCACGTTCGAGCCATGACGAAGGCAATTCTGGACAGTACGTGATGAGTTCCCAATAAGAACGAAACCGGCCTACAGAATGAATTGCCTTTTCTACACTATACAATACTTAGTTTATACTGAAAAATTTATATACATAATGGGTCAGGTGTTTATATCAAGATCGCAACTTTGATTAAAATGTAATATATTCAGTTGACCGGTTTCGCCCTCCTTATTGGGAACTCATTATGTAATATCCAGAACTTGCCGTGGTCAGAGCTCGAACTTGGGCACGTCTGCTTCAGAATCTAGTGCTCTAAACACTGAAACACCCTGCCACACAATACACACAAGTTTTAGTTAAATATTACCTGATATCTCTTGGTTAACTTTTCCTTTACTCAGAGCCTATATAGCATCACGTTAGAGCCCTAGCCGTGGAAAATTCTTGACAGTACGTGATGAGTTTTCAATAAAGACGAAACCAGTCTACTTAAAGAATTGCCTTATCCACACTATGCAGTATTTAGTTTATACTGCCAAATGTATATACATAATGAATCAGGTGTTTGTATCAAAATCGCAACCTTGATTAAAATTAATTCATTAGTGGTGTGTGAATGCGTGTCGAGATATGACATTTAACGATTAGGTAACAAATGATTACTAAAATCGGGTTTGTTGAGTTTTGACTAGGACCAATCAAATATTTAAATAGTCATAAAATTTTAAAAAACTATCGCTAAACAAATTTACTTAAAGTTTGGGCCATCATTGTCATCATCTTAGTATGACAGCAAGCCGAATAACGAGGATTAAACTAAAACGCGTATAAAAAATATCATAGATATAAATTTGGTTGTGTACCACTGTAGCTTCACATATACTATAATTCAATGGAATGATTTCCACCATTTTATTTATATTGAGGCTTTATCCAGGTCAGTCAGTTTACCTTTGGACTCTGATGATCAGCAAGAAAAGTCGAAGCACTTCAATACGTGTGATTGATGTTTGTGTTGTTCTGTAATGCGATTTACTAAAGTAAATCGATTAATGTTTATCTCAGGTTTGCAATTTGACAAAAGATACAAAAGATATGTGTTTGACAGCAAAGAAATTGTGCCACTGTCTTTTCAGTCAAGTGAAATTGTTGAAATATAACAACAGTTAAGGGCGACATTTAATTTTCAAATTATTTATACACGTTGCGAGTTTATACCTTTTATTAGCTTGCGTCATAATTTGATGACCAATAGGGAAGGATGAAATTCGTCAATATGCGCGACTAAAGTTTTTTTTCTTTATTTTGAAGGACCAGGTAAGTGGTTTAGTTTTTTTTATCTCAATTCCGCAAACATGAATTAAGTAAATGTTATTAACACCAGCGCACTCTGCGATTTCTAAGGCAATAACTCAAGTTGACTATAACAAAAATGTAAATAGCGGCTCAAATGACGCAGCAGATGTATTCCACGTTTATGTTTGTAGTTTTTATATTGCTACTGTCCTAGTTGACTAAAATGATTCAGGTGATAAGATTAGTACTAATTATGCCTCGGAAATTGGTATACTTTATGAATATTGATAATGATTAGTTAATGCTGCATGTGATTAGAATTTCATTGAACTGGTCGTCATACATTTTACATTTCTGCGCGTTAAATGCAGGAGTTTTGCCTGATTTTAAGTGTCTGTAAGATACCATTGTTTTCAATCTTTTCTCTATAAAACACTGTAAAATAAGTCAAATTAACTGTTTTCTCTGAAGATAATTCTTTTCGCTATCATAGAATATGAGATCCCACCGATGACGTGATCGTGTGCGCGCCTTAAAGAATCAGGAGTCTGTATTTGTGTCGCCTTAGCTCTTTTAACGTTTCTCACACAAGGCAAATCTATAGGCAGAGGTCAGACTAACACAGTTCAAATCTCCCACTCAGATCAGGCTACCTGGTCTTTTTATAGCCCATGCATAACTAAAAATGTAATGATTAGGCAAAAAGGAGTCAGCAGGGCATAAAGCTGATGTAAAACTAATTCTCTACTGATCCTCGATTTTTTTCGCAAAATACGCAGAAAAGAAAGACACTTCTGTAAATAAAATAACTTTTGCCTCATCAATTTTAATTAAAACCAGCCTTAATAAATGAAGTCGTTAAAAACAGAAAGTTACATCCGAAACTCATAAGAGTCTAAGAAAAGTTGTTTTCATTTTAATAGAATTTCTTATGGTGATTTGTCCTTTTCCCGCAAACGTTCCTGCTAAGGTTAAGTGGATTTAGTCATCATGCTAACTATGTCAGCTTTTACACACTCCTGGAAGACTTTTGGTGGTTTCGCTTACGCGTGCCAAAAATATAAATTGAGAAATAAATCATGTATTGAAGCATAAGGCAAGTCTATGCGACAAAGTAAGAAAAGTATACTTTCCTTTTTGACAGAATTCAACTCCACTGCAAAGTGTAGTACCTTTTATAGTCAAATTGGAAAAGCAAGAAGGATTAAGTTGGATTAAATTCTTAAATTATACAGCAAAGAACAGGAAGCGGGAAGCACTAATGCTGAAGTACGCACAAGCACACACACACACACACACACACTTGATTTTCCAGTTTATACTCAACTAAAGGAAAAATTAATTTGAATATTTAACTGCTGATTAAATATATTTTTTACTGACAGCTTCCGCTAAACGTAAGACTTTTTTCGTTTCTTGCTTTGTAAAAACACGAGGAAATGGCTTGGTTTCAAATTTTATTTTTATAAACAATCTGTCCTGTTACTGTGGAAATGACTTGCTCTGTGCAAGCTATGTAAAGTCTAAAATGTTCTTGGATATGCGTCCTTAGAAATCGACCAGTCTAAACTAAATATTGCAATTAGCAGGTATTGCATTTTTATGCATAAACGATATTGGACTTTTCGATTGCAAATAGCTTGACATCGGAAAATTACAAAAACGCCTTTACTACAAATGATTTATTAATTAAATTTAAATGGATAAAGCAATCATAAATAAAGCTTCTACCTCGCAATTCTTTATGCATATATTTGTCTATGGCGTACAATTCAATGGTGCACGAATCAATATTTGTGGGATATAAACTATTTTTAATATTTTAGATCAATTAGCTGCATCATGAGTATGATAATCCATTGCTATTTATTTCTTGCCAAATTCGATTTCCATGTTTGTAATAATACTCTGATACTTGATAAAATTAATAGATGTTTCTAAAAAACGATGATTTATTTGTTCATGGTGATATTTCAATTGACACTTATTCCTGCAATATAGGTGGTCTTAACTTGAATTAAATGCTGTTCATCAGGAAACCCGCTGCACTTGTTTGCATCGTATCCCCAAAAAAACTGTTTGTCTATCGTCTAATATCCAACTGGTATTAGATGTTGCTCACCTAGTGACAAATTATTTCAAATATGACCACAAGGATAAACCAAAGGCAGCGTGAACGAAACAAATAATCTTATGTGCACATTCGTTTCGTGCTTACAGGCGACTCATAAGTAGGAGCCGGTACTGCGCCTTATACCCTCTATATATTTGGGTGAAAAATGTAGGAAAGTTGGACGTTACAATCTCCTATACGAATGTGTAAACCTGCAGTAGTGTAGCTAACTTCATATAGGTCTTCGACAATGCGGCTTCAAAGCCAACTCGATATATATATATATATATATATATATATATATATATATATATATATATATATACCAAGCCTGAAAATGCACCACTGACTATGGCTGCTGAGAGGCACGACACCAACACTATGGACAAATGGTACATGGTATCAACATTATGGAGCCAAGCTGAGTCTGGTACATGGTACCAACACAATGGATTTCATGGTATAGAACTGTATTTTAATGTAACATTATTATTGTACAGATCAAAAGTCATTTAATAGTGTGAAAAATTTTAAAAGAATGATCGTTAACAATAAAACAACTATCGAATAATGCAAAAATTCTTCTCTCACATAGGCTGCTGTTGAAGGCACACAGAAACAGTTTAAAGAAGCGGAAACGCATTAAAGAGGGAAGCTACGGTACATAAACAAACGGTGCACTCAGCCTACAGCCAAACATAGCTTCACACAGTGAGCCCGGCAGTGCAAGACGAGGCACTGTCATGTCGAACATTGTGTAGGCATGACACAAAACACTGAGCCCATTTACCAAATCGATTTAAACATAGAAGTAAAAAAGTTGATACTCGCAGTGTCGGAAAGACGGAATTGGCTTGGTGCAAAATTATATCATCAACAGACTTCTAACGCTTCCAACTGAAAAATTCACCAAAAAGGACACACACACGCGCGCACACATGCGAAACTGATATTGATGGTAACTCGAGAATATGGTTCTATAAATGTAGGAGGGCCTGCGTAAATGCCCCATGCTACACACACACACACACGTGCGCATATATATTCTTTATTATGTCCATTGCCTTCGAATATCGCACAGTATATTTCTAATGAGGAAGAAAAAACAGATTAATAAAAAAGTGGATAATGGCCACCCACACATTCAAATGAAAACCCAGAAAGTTTATCTTAACTGCAGACTTAGGTGTATTACTTGGGTGGTTGCGCAGTGCGAGCTTCAAATGTTGAATCTTCGCGATTTGCGTTCGCGTGTTGTCGATTGCTTTATCAGCTTTGCTAAGATCCGATTGGTGCTCGTTTCCAAGTACGCATTGAGTTAGTCTTCTTGTTGGCTGGGTGCGGATTCGTCCCTTTCTTCCGATGGCTTCAACATCGTTCATACTAACCACTGGAAATGAGATGAGATCTAATCTTCGTTGACTGGTGACGTTTCGGAACGTTATTTCCCCTTCCATCCTCAGGACTTTAATCATACATACACAGTACAATGCTCACAATAGCAGATTTAAGCAAATGCGGTAACCTCGTTCCGAAACAGTTCTATTTGTATTTCAATTTTTAACTCACTAATGGTTTAAAACAAAGAATTGTTCTCAGTAACTGAAATCTATATATGCATAGCATGGCACTGAAAACACTCCACTCAACCACTATATATATATATATATATATATATATATATATATATATATATATATATATATATATATATATATATATATCTTTATTATGTCCATTGCCTTCGAATATTACACAGTATATTTCTAATTAGGAAGAAAAACACATTAATAACAAAGTGGATAATGGCCATTTATTTCGAGACTACTAAACTTCGCTTTACAATCTTTCATTTATTTACATCCTTGGTTTTCATTTAATTATGTAGGTGACACAACTGACTTGTTCTTACTCTATTTTATATGTATATATATATATATATATATATATATATATATATATATATATATATATATATATAATTTTACAAATGTATTTTCACACAGCATTGCTTGAATAACTAAAAGTTTAAATTTCTGTTGTATCTGTTTTCAAGCTAATAGATTATTTCGTTTAAAATCTGGTCTCAGGTATATTGAGATTATTCAGCAACGCCTTCAATCTGTTAAAATTCCTACGTGTTAACTAATTCAACCAAAAATTTTATCCGTCGACATAACAGAAATTCGCATTTCATCATGAAATTTCAAAGTATCTGTTGTTATTTGAAAAGAAATTAATTAAAAAATGCCAACATTAACCTAATTTAAGTAAGAAGAAAGCATAACTTCCTCGTTTAACTAGTAATAGGCAAGACCAATCAAATCAAGTAGTGATAAAAACGAATAATTTATTTAGTCTTTATTGCGGAGAGCTAACATATGCAATTATATATACGGTATTGGTACCTAGCCAAACGTTAGTTCAAATAGGAATAGAAGGATATACCAAAATCAGCATGTAGAAACGACAAAAGCTAATGCAAACGTTTGTCTCGGGCTTAATGGCGACCAATATCTATTATATTTTTTCAAGAAACGTAGGAAAATTTCGCGGTACATTTCTTCAGAAAAACTTTATTGTTGGTTTGTAACGTAATACCGGCTTCTACTGATGGGTTGCATGCAATTACGATATTCATGCGCAAATTAGATTATACCTTTTGCTGATGCTGAATTTGGCATATCCTTCGGATCTTATTTTATTAAATTTATTACTAGGTACGTAATACCTAATACATGACTGCAAATATTTTAGCTCTTCGCAACAAGCAATATATAACTATTATATTTCCCAGTGATAGATCTTTACGATCGCCACAAATTAAGTAGCTGATATTAATTGAGGCCAGATTATATGGTCTTGCTGAAGTAGTAGGTTTTCTGAATCTGTTGCTATTCTCAATTTACGAGAAATTTGGTCTATCTGTAAAACCAATTTGTTGATAGTCTTTAAAAATATTGTAAATATATATAGTGAGTTAATTTTGAATTAACATTACCGAAAAGTTAGTATGAAGTTAATTGCTTGAGCATACATACGAGAAAGAGGTTGCATCGCCTAACAGCCTACGTTTCTGGAGTAAATATATAATGGATATTAGCCGTGGTCCTGGCTTCAACTGATGAATCGTCAATAAGCACGAAATGTATGCATACATGAGATTGTACCTATTATTTATGCTCACTTAGTCACATTTTTCCGGTTATATTTAGGCTAATTTGTAATTAGGTACGCAAAACTAATTTTTGTACATATTCATGACGTTTATTTGCAGTATTAATCAATATACTCATTTTAATCTTCTTAAATTAAAGTCCCGCCTTTTCGATTTCAGTCATCAAACTTGGCAGCAAACGTCTACATTTTACTAGTCTAAGAACAATGAGTATAAATAACCGTGATCTAGGCTGATTCATATTTCATTATACGATTTCAGATTAGAAGTGCAAAATATAATCTCTATATAAGCTGCATTAAATGTACGTGCCCCATAAAATGAGATGTTCGGATAGACTGCTTTCTATTCTGGTCCAAAATACGTCTTTTTCTGTTGACTTCCCCTTTTAATATTTCACCCGAATAATTGTCTACGATAGCCATTAGAAATTAAATCCTTTATTGCTTTACTATATTCGTTGTCCTTTGAATCTGGACTAACCACCCGATCAATTCTTGAAAGGCAGTCATGAAAAGTTGTTAATTCATATTGAAACGACACAAAGCTGCTGTAATGAAAATACCATGTAGACAAGTTTGGTTTATGGTAAATTATTCTATTTAATTTACTATTATTATCTTTCTTAAGTAAAACATCTAAGAAAAGCATACAAACAACTTTCTCTTGTTCTGACGTGAAATCGATATTCTTATGCGCTTTGTTGAAAATTTGAGACCATGTTCTTATTGCGACCTACTTTTAAGAACAAGAAAAATATTATTTCATTGTTAATGAAGTATTCTTTAGATGTCCTAGGAAAATCTCAGCCAATGGTGGAGATAGGGGGCTCCCAATTGCCACACCATCAGTCTGTTTATACCTGCTTCCATTCAAACCAAACTGTACGGCTTTCGTGCATAATAAGATAAGCTTGTTTAAAGTGTAACCTGGCATCGGAGATGGTAATATGTCTTGTTTTATCGCTTGCACTATCATGTCAATGGTTTCGTTAATTGAATCAATCGTAAAAAAAGACGTAAAAGCAAAAGAAACTATAATCTTGTTTTAAACACTTATATCTTGAATTCATTTACAAACTCAAAAGAATCGGCAGCCAAATAATTACGAACTAACTATTTAGCCAATGCATGAAACGGAGAATTGACCTGTGATAATATTGGTCTCATAGGACAACCTATTTTGCGTTTTTGGAAAACCGTAAATTGTTCGTGTTAATAATTCAACTGGCTTAAACTACTGTGCAGTAGCCTTATCAATTACACCGGAATCTGTCAAGATCTGAATTTCAATTATTAATTTGCGCTCCACATTGTTTATTTCATCTGATTTATCGTCTAGAATTGTGAATTTTTTATTGTCATCTTGTAGATAGTCGGATTTGACAACTTAAACAACGCATTTGCTTCTATCAGCGCGTAGTATATTGATGTCTGCGTTTATGTCTGTATCTTAAAACGCGTTCAGGTGTTCCTTTGTCAAAGCATGCCGTTCTACGCATTTGGAATATTACAAACGTTAAGCCTGATCAACTAAATTAGCCTTGAACCAATGTTTACAATCAATACTAGTAGGTTCTATGTCCGCCATTTGTTCAGAGAGCAATTAAAATGCTGCCTCAAAACCAGCATGTCATTTATCAGAAGAATATGATAAACAAAAGGTTCATTTATCTGATAAATTTAATTTTATTTGGCACATGAAAATGATATTATGAATCTTATTAAGGCTCGCATTTCAAAAGAATCTTTTGAAGAACTAAATGAAATTTTGACGTCAAGAACATTATCGTGTAAAGAACATTATTATCGATGTATAACGAAATTACGTTTCGCAGGAGAATTGGTGAACAGTCGACGCAAATCCAAACTATTGGTCGATCGAAGAAATCTTACAGTGTTGGCGTACTCTAAAATTGAGCAGTTAAAAGAAGATAAAGCAGTGTAGCGGCAAGAATCAGGTTTATATATTGTGTATTTGATGAATTATGTCTTTTTGCAAAATTGAGATTTCTGATATTTTTTGCCAACTGTTATAACTAAAGATAAAACGAAATTATATAAAACCTAGAGTTTCTAGTGATGTAATACAGACCGATATTGATAAATGTGTGCTTATTTTATCAAAAATACCAATCGATCAGCTAAAAACAGTGGCATTATCGATGGGCAAAATTACGGTATCCAACCTTCTGATATAAAAGATTCTTTCTTCAAATCAAGTTTGCGAGCTTGAAGGAAACACCAATTCCACTGTATTTAACCAATCGTCGAACAACATAAAAAAACTACCGCCAGTCACAACGCACTGACGCGTTTCCATCTTCCATGATCATCATCAGTGTACGATGGCAAACTGACTAGCGAGGATCAAACCGCCTTGCATATATATGGAAAGCAAAATTAGATATGCGGCTATCACATCTAGTAATCTTCCATACATTGTACGTAACTGGAAATGTCGATTGCACAATTTCTATGCAGTCACAAACATTAGCTGTTCGTAGCTTTCGCCACACACATATATACAGGCAATATACTTAAACAATAATTGATTGCGCGGGTGGTGGTAACAATTTTTTTAAATAAAGTTTGCGTGCTTGAAGTAAACACCAATCCCATTCTATTTAACCAGTCGTCGAACAACATAACATTATAATGAAATGAGCATTTATATAATTTTCTATGGACAGGTTTGTTAGTTCAAATTCAAAAGGCAACGAATATTCTAAAGCAATAAATTATTTAATGCGCAATGGCTATCCTAGACATTTAGTTGAGTCAATGATTAAATATGGAATTCAACAGAAACAAGTGTATTTCGGACCAGAAAAAAAGCAGTTTACCTGAATGTCCAATTTAATAGGGATTCAGTATCCCGCTTAGCACACAAGAATGTTGAAGCTGACTTAATACGCACACTTAATGCATTAAACTACGATTTTTATTAAACGTAACATGCTTGCCTTTACCAGCAATCAAAGATTATCCGCCGTTAATGTTTACATCAAATATTATTTACTAATACACATGTGCAAGTTGTAGATTAACTTAAGTGGGCCGAAAGAATTGAGTAAGAGAACATTGAAATTAAACGCTGGTTTGGAATTAAATGGTGAATACCTGTCTGCAAATGCGCCACACTTTAAAACCTCAAATGTATGTTATCCAGACGAAGCAATTAAGCTAATTACTAAATGTAATAACAGAAAGGAGTTAGGCACATTCGGAGCTTTATGGATAACCAAACTGCGGCCGGATCTATGCAAGTAGCAGAAACATGTCCGGGCATTGAGCTTGAACTGGAGGTGATGCACGCAATTGATTGGTTGTTCCATACTTTCACACTCTCTCTATGCTTTCATTTTTCTATTTTGGTTGGAATTTCAATCAATATATAAAGAGATGTTCAACTGTAGATACTTGAGAAGAATATGAGATAGAAATAGTTCTTTCTGATAAAATTTATTTCTCTTTTTGCACATTAAAAGGACATAAATTAATAGCTCCTCTTCCATGGCCTACGAGAAAAATAGTAGATCCAAAAATATTTAAAACCTTTCGCGTTTGAAATAATTAAAAATAAGCAAATCTATACATCTATCAGTTTCAAATTAAAATAAAAAATGCAAACGATGAGAAGAGAGTGAGTGTGAGCAGAAGTATAAAATTGTGGATCTCATTATTTTTTGTTACTTTCAGAACATCACAGTCAGATTGAACAGCTGTTTCAACATATTCGGCTTAAATTTCCCTTCGGCTCCAATTGGCATATTTGTAAAATTTCATAGCGTGTCGAATTCCCAAAAAGAGGTTTACGTTTGCGTATAAAACAAATATATCACAGTTATTATAAACATTAATGCACACCGTTTTCGGGGTATTAACTCAATTAGAATTAGATTTATAAATAGAACTATAGGTATGTGTTGACACAGAGCTTCAAATAAGATGTCCAAAATAAAAGCATTAACTACAAAAATTATTGCGGAATAAAAATATTACATATAATTTCTTGCGGTTCTACTATCTGATTTTATATTCTATTTGATTGGTACTTCATATGTGAAAAATAATAATATATTTTCAGAACAGTGATCATCACTAAATTGATTTTACAGCAAAGCAAAGAAAGACGACGATAAAGTAATCAAACTATAATACAAATGAAATATGCACAGTAAATAAACTCTCAACAAATAATAATTAACGCAAAACTTGAAATTGACAACAGCGGAGTCACATAAATTGGAATTCATTGAAGATAATTTTCCAATAATTTGTCGCTCGTTAAGTTCAGTGGAAGAAATACTATAGTTGAAAGTCAGTATTTATTTCCATCACACCTATTCCCAATTTAAGGAAACAATAATTACAACAGCAAGTTATCATGAGGAATTTTTCTGAGTGATTTCGACAACGGATAATAAATGATGTAGTTTTTGTTAATAAAATAGTGTGTTAAATGGCATGCGCAAATTATGAGGTAACAGCAGTACGTCCCAGTTCCGTGGATCTTCATCACAGGAAGGATATCTATATATTTCCATCGATTATATAGGAACAAGTTTTGTTTTAAAAACTTAATCTAGTTTGCCATATTATTATGATAAACTTACATTATTCATTATTTTGATTGTTATGCTAATTTTCTTTTAATTTTAGTAATTCGTCTCTTGTAAATTTCATAAACAAACGGCCGTTCGCTAGGTTGAATACATAGCAATATATCTGCTCATAACTGGGAAATGCATTAAAAAGAAGTAAATAAGAAATTTAAAGATAATTTTATGCAAAAATAGTATTTCTCCAATAGAAATAAATTTGAACTGGAGCCTAATTAAAGCTTCAATTTTTATTCTAGGCAAAAGCTTCCATTTGTTATTTTGTAGTTACATCCTCGTAATAGATAGTGCAAACGGAAAAATTAAATTTTATTCTTACGTAATAGGCATTGAATCGGGGCACTAGGTTAAACGTCTACATTGCATTGGCGATGTGTTTGCCATTAGCATCAATAAAAATTTGTTTCGTAAGATTGTGGCTCACACATTGCTAATACGAGGTGTAAAAGGGTTGACCTTAAAGTGAACTTAACTTACTAAATAAATACGCGCACGAGACCAACAATTCTGATTGGACAACACAGAAATACTTGTTTGCTTTAGAAACCTAATTGGTCAACATCACTATGATTGCTTTAACTGTGTTAGTTGTCAGCTTACCGGTTGTTTGATATTTCTTCTATGTTATTATCAACGTTAGGAAAACAAAGGATAGCATTTATTAATAGCAATGCAAATAAGATGTGGCGCAGGCACTATTCTGTTTGGACATTGTGAAAATTATTCCAAAAATTTGTGAATTTATTCAATATATTGTAAAAACTATTCCAGTGCAGCAATTTCACGCACACACACATGGAATTATGTCTTCGGTTGCACACCAACAATAAATGATTCCGCTTTGAATCACAGATAATGTAGCAAAGCAAAATATGGAATTCGAGAACAAAACGTCCTCAGAGAAATCCCGTGGCTTTGCCAGTTGGACAAGACATGCTCTGAACTCAACGAAAAATAAAATTCGCAATCATATCACGGAAACAAGTGAATGGCCACCGCCAATGTGGCTGATGACAGCCACTGACGTTGATCCTCGTAGTGTACTACCAATGCTGAAGCTGAACGAAGTTCATTGTCGAAACGCCGCTAGCAGTTCGAGACGTCCTTCAGCAGAATTCGCAAATCGTCGCACTGCAGCAAAATCTATTGAAGTCGGACAATGTCAATCCATTGGTGAATCGCGAAATAAGCCTACTCAAGAAAATGACAATAAACAAGAAGAAAAATCTTGCAAAGTAAAAGAGCCCTCAACACCTGCAACCATTTTGTCAAGAAGCCGTAAGGAAAATAACCGTTCGCCGAGTGATGCATTGATTACAGTGCCAAACAATAAATCTAACGGAAGCCCTGCCAAATATGATAAAGCGTTCGCGAACAGACAAAATCCGCTCAAGCATAATAAGAAACGGATTAATGGTGACATAATTGATTCAACGGATTTGAAGTCCGCGAGAAATTGTGAAGTTGCGACTGACAGTTCAGACTCCAGTAGCAGCGAAACAAACAGCTGTTTTAGTTTTATGCAATGGAGAAATCGACAATCTCGACAAAATAATCTCGTCAGAATGGTGCAGAAAATTCACTACGATTCGTCTGGTGCAATGGCACCAAATTATTCGCCAAGTAAGTTCTCAGTTAAACAGGATAAGCCAATATTGATGACAACAGCGGATGGCAGTTTGGTGTGCTCAGACGATGTAGACATGGGAACATTGATTGCCGGCTTTATCGAGTTTGAGAGAAGCTTCAAACGAGGTACTCTTTCGCCATTTTCAAACGTTCTGCCATCCAGCTACGCAGCTGACATAGCATCCAGACACTCTAATCCTACTGCACAAATAGACAGAGGAACAAGTGTAGGCAGACAAAGAAAAATTGAACCAAAAACTCAATGCGATTCATCGGAGAAAATTATTTTTAGTGCAAGCAGCGACAAGAACTGCGAATCTCGTTCGGATGCCTCCGTAAATCAAAACTTTACCAAAGATCCCAACAAACCTAAAAGAACACATCGAATGCCTGGCACACGTGACGTAAATCCTGATCTCGAATTTGAATTTAAATCCTGCGCGTTAAAATCAGCAACGCATCGGACAGTGGACAGGAATACAATCAAATCAGTTGAAAATAATGTCAAATATATGGAAAAGTCGAAGATGGAACGAAAAAGGTCATTTTCCGAAACAGAAAACTGTGAACCATCAACAAGTAAATCACATTGTGCTAATAAGTGGCAAATAAGCACAAATGCTTTTGTTACACCTACAACTGACGAAAAAACAAAGATATTTCAACCTGAGGACAAAAAGGATAGGCAATGCAGATCAACTTTTAGTCGTCAAATTTATACCGATTCCAACGAAAATAACAACAGTAAGCACCACAGTGGACCTACAGACTGCGGCATTACAGTGCTTATAACACCGAGCTCCGACATTTCATTAAAGGATGCACAACAGCCAAAATTGACGACCAAGAAAAAAGTTAGTTTCAAAGGCAAACCTGAATCAGTGATTTGTCGGTGATCGCTACGTAATTTCCAAGCAATTTAGTGCAATGCAACTCAAGGTGATAATGCACATATTAGAAGCTGATTACTGCGAAGAATTTGTCGCAAATGATTGTTTTAAATGGCATTAACTAATCAAAAATAAAATTTATGAAATATTGTTTTCATTAGGCTTATTCCTTCGCATGGTACTCAATGTCGTTTGAGAATCAGCAATAATAGCTCCGAATCCAACTTTCGTATGATGGCGCGGACTTTGCGCAGTTACACAGATGATGTTTGTGAAAGCTGCCTTCCTTACTTTCCGTGTAGAATGTAAATGTTAGCAATGAAAATGATAATAGCTCTCTGTGGAATCAACTAGGGCACAAGACAAACAGTTGTAGCCATTTAGAATCGATATAAATCATGCTGGAATGACTGCCGAAGGCCCTTGAGTTTTCGATTAGTACATTACTATGACAAAGGGCAAGTGCATAATATAATCAACTAAGCTTACTTAATATTTCCCAAAAAATCTACACATAAATGCAGCCTTACGATCATTCAATCGCGAATTTACTTCCGTGATCAAACTTTGTTGCGGGAATTCAACTTCCTGGAGTGAAGCGCCCCTGTGTTCAATTAAGTCATCGCATAGATACATATGTTAGTCTTCTCTCGTATACTGATGATAAAAGTATGATAGATTTCTTGTGTTGTCTAATTTGTAGCCTTTGATTATGACGAAATTAAAGCAAAGAGATGCATATATGGATAAGGGATCAAGTTAGTTGCATAGTATAATAAGGATGCATAGACAACCCGGACATCAAACAGTGGCTTCTTTATAGACAGAGTCATATAATTATGTTGCCTTACAATCTGATAGCATGCACTCAGAAATAAAAAAATTAATACCATATAATCAAGAACTTTTAATGCAAATTGAAATGTCCAGTTATGCATATATATATATATATATATATATATATATATATATATATATATATATATATATATATATATATATGTATATATATATATGTATATATATGTGTCCATTGCCTTCGAGATATTACACAGCATGTTTATATTGTTCTTTCTAATAAGAAATATAAATAAAAATGTTCTTATCTACCATATATATAGATATATATATATATATATAAATATTTTATATATATATAATTATTGATTGCTTCATTTCAATAAGTTTATATGTATCGCATAGATCAAAGCCACATTTTTATTCTGAATACTGAAATGATTGCCCTCATGGCTCGCTTTGACAAATTGAACATTATACTATTGTCCTCTGACTGACGTCACAGAAGCTGCAGCTCATTTCTTCCTTGCTGGTACGATTAGCTAGACCCAGTCACACGGACAGTTTTGAATTTATATATATATATATACATATATATATATATATATATATATATATATATACATACACATATATATATATATATATATATATATCTAATTACAGGAATAATAAACACATTAATAAAAAAAGTGGATAAAGAACATTTATTTCGTTGAATACAAATCATCGCTCTACGATCATTCACTCATATACATTCTGGGTTTTCAATTGATTATGCTAGTGGTAACTAATCTTCCTAATTAAAAATATACTACGTAATGTTGAAAGGCAATGGACATTATACAGAATATATATATATATATATATATATATATATATATATATATATATATATATATATATATAAGTATAAAGGCAGGATTGTTTTTATAAGTGCTTACAGGATAAACTATACACTGAAAAAGAGAACAAATGCAATTCGTCAAAATTACCGGTTCTGTTCCTATTTGGCACTTATCAGGTAAGTGTCAGTACAACCCTGGTGAAAAATCAATCCAAGAAGCATTTGCTTCAGAGCCTTGTAATTCATCCACAACGCCGTCCAGGCCGCGCATTTCATGCCATTCTCAGTCACATACTAGCCCGATGATTGAACGCCAGTCTTTCTATCGGGTGGATCCTTTTCAGCATCGTTTTCGGCCTAAAACTCTAGCTACCCATAGACAATATGGTAATATAGAACAGGCAACATGTACCTGGTTAAAATCTTGGACACGACAATGCTGGCAAATAGTTACTAATTGTGCAACAACGATAAGAGCGGTCTAGGTGATGAATTGCCGTTGGTATTTTATGCAAACTTTATCTTATCCCGCGAAAATATACATTATATATATATATATATATATATTTATTTATTTATTTATTTATACATGCGTAATATGTTTACCATTAAGTTCCTCCCATAATCAGATGTTCGTTCAAACTAATGAACTGAGGTCCCAACGACAAATAAACATGTTCTATAAATCAAGTTTGCGAGCTTGAAGTAAACACCAATCCCATTGTATTTAACCAGTCGTCGAACAACATAACAAAACTACCGCCAGCCGCAACGCACTGACACGTTTCGACCATCCATGATCATCATCAGACTACGACGGCAAACTGATTATCGAGGATCAAACCGCATTGAATATATATGGAAATCAATGTTAGATATGCGGCTCTCACCTCTAGCAGTCTCGCATACATTGAACTTGACTGGAAATGTCGGCTGCACAATTTCTATGCAGTCACGAACATTAATTGTTTGCAGCTTTCGCCACATATACATATATAGGCAATACAATTTATACAATAATTGATTGCGCGGGTGGTGTTAACAATTCTTTAAATCAAGTTTGCGAGCTTGAAGTAAACACCAATCCCATTGTATTTAACCAGTCATCGAACAACATAACAAAACTACCGCATAGAAATTGTGCAGCCGACATTTCCAGTCAAGTTCAATGTATGCGAGACTGCTAGAGGTGAGAGCCGCATATCTAAATTTGATTTCCATATATATTCAATGCGGTTTGATCCTCGATAGTCAGTTTGCCGTCGTACTCTGATGATGATCATGGAAGGTCGAAACGCGTCAGTGCGTTGCGGCTGGCGGTAGTTTTGTTATGTTGTTCGATGACTGGTTAAATACAATGGGATTGGTGTTTACTTCAAGCTCGCAAACTTGATTTAAAGAATTGTTACCACCACCCGCGCAATCAATTATTGTTAAATTGTATTGCCTATATATGTATATGTGGCGAAAGCTGCAAACAGTTAATGTTCGTGACTGCATAGAAATTGTGCAGCCGAAATTTCCAGTCAAGTTCAATGTATGCGAGACTGCTAGAGGTGAGAGCCGCATATCTAAATTTGATTTCCATATATATTCAATGCGGTTTGATCCTCGATAGTCAGTTTGCCGTCGTACTCTGATGATGATCATGGAAGGTCGAAACGCGTCAGTGCGTTGCGGCTGGCGGTAGTTTTGTTATGTTGTTCGATGACTGGTTAAATACAATGGGATTGGTGTTTACTTCAAGCTCGCAAACTTGATTTAAAGAATTGTTACCACCACCCGCGCAATCAATTATTGAAAATAAACATGTTGATTTTTAAAAAATTGTAAAACGTATATGAATCCCAATTTAGGCATTTCAATTTTATATTCACATACCGATTTCTAACCAATATTTTATTGCAAAAAATGCGAACTAAAGTAACTCGATTTAAAGAATTGTAACCACCACTCGCGAAATTATTGATTATTTTATTGTTATATATATATATATATATATATATATATATATATATATATATATATATATATATGTCTGTGTGTGTGTATCAAAAGACGTAAAAATTTGATGTGCGTGACTGCATGGAAATTGTGCAGTCGACATTACCAGTCAAGTACAATATATGCGAAACTAGTAAAGGCAAGAGCAGCAAAGCTAATTTTGCTTTCCATATATATGCATTAGGGTTTGATCCTCGCTAGTCAGTTTGCCGTCGTACTCTGATGATGATCATGGAAGGTAGAAACGCGTCAGTACGTGTGATTGGCGATAGTTTTGCTATATTGTTCAACGAATAGTGAAATAAAATTGGATTGGTGTTTATATCAAGCTAGAAAATTTTATTTAAAGTACTTTTACCACCACCCGCGCAATCATTGATTGTTTAATTAAATTAGCTACTGTATAAACTACAAATGTCATTTACGCATAAATTTGTTGAGAATTACTCTGGTACAGCTCAGTTGAAAAATCTAATAGCATTGATGTTTTTAACCCTTTTGTACTTTAAAGTAGTCCCGGTAGGGATATCTTGATTTCTCAATTAAATGAAATCCAGTATTCATTTTATTTTTTAAAATCACGTACTTGAACACTAGCAATCGATTATAATGAAAAGAGTTAATGCGTAGTAAGAGAACAATAGATACGGAGAAATTTTAATGGCATTAAACGCGAATCATGTCATAAATTGCATTCTCGGCTGACCGGAAATAAGTTGACAAATATAAAGGAAAAACTACGCACTAAAATGCCGTATTTCTTTACAACCAAGCAAACAATGAAATGCTGTTTACGCCTGTTAAGGCAAAAATCAAATGCAATGCTAATGTAAATGGACGCGAACACAACAGGTGAAGCTTATCTATATGAAACAAAGGATCTTATATTTTAATACAGTTGTTCGTATTGATCGACTAACTCTGTTGCTAGTTCATTAATATCTACTGGTGACAACATGTACGCAGAGTAATAAATCACGAACTGCGGTGGTGTTGACAAATATCATGCTTGAAATTTTTGTAGGCAGTGAATAAACAGCAATCCTGTTTTAACCGGGCGAACAACGGAATGAAATTTCTGTCTTTTTTCAAGCCAGAGAACTTTATTTCAATAAAATTGCGTAAAATATCAAATAGACTTGTCGATAAAAACTAGGATTGTAGCTTAAACGTATGCAATAAAATAGTGCAGATGCTATTTAACAAAACACCAAATATGAGAAAGTTTATGAATGAGTGCATCAACCTTGATACTTTTATATCACAAGAAGAAGGAAATACATAAATAACTTGGAGCAGATAAGGTGCTCCATACAGACGGCATATAAGCATGAAACAGTCCGACACACGATGAAAACAATAGAAGTATCAAGTACTTTGTGAAAAAAATAGCAAGAGGCTATGCTAGAGAAGATTTAACGTAATATTGTCGCTTAATTGGATCAAAATATGAGCAGACAAAGCAGCTGAGAAAACCGAAATTTTAATAAAGTTATATTTTGTAAGAAACAATTGCATGAAACAACATAGCAGCCGGATGTATGCAAGCAGGAAAAGCATGTTGAGGCATGAGATTGAACTGGAGGGGATGCGCGCAATTGATTGGTTGTTCTTTTATTTCACGATCTGTACATTTTTACATTTTTCTTCTTTGTTACGCCTTTCAATATATACATAAAGAGATGTTCATTTTTATATATTTGCGAAGAATATGCGAAAGAAGCGGTTCTTGTATCTCATCAAATTTCTTTGTCATTTTGCTCATGGAAAGGGAACTATGAAAAATACATCAGTTAAATCGATCTTAAGAAACAGAAATGAACCACTATCTCATCTTAAACCAGTCATACAATATAGGCAAACTATGGTAATTTACACGCACCAGCCAGTTTCGGCTTTACTTAAAAATACCTACCTAAATATGAATTTAAAAAATTTAGAACGTGCCAATACGTATAAGTGACGATTGTTTTAATTTTGATCGGTTCGTTAATATATGTTATTGGCGTTTACTTTAATTCTACAAACATCATCTAAATAGTATCCTTTCAAGTTTCGTGCAGTCGTCATTTGCTTCATCATGTATTAAGTTAGATTACTGTAATTTGCGAAACAAGACACTACACTCGACCACTATTTTCTTTTTTGACGTAGAAATTCCTATGGAGGTGTTTGATTTCGAACAAAATCTTTCTGCTGAGAAAGACTAGTTTCATGCTTATTTGTTAATTTATTCGTAGTGTAAGATATTTCATTCACTCTTATCTTACAATAGAACTTTCCTCGTACCAAATTATAATATATTATCATAGCAGAGCTCTGCAACATTTTTATCTTTTTCAATTTTTCAGCATCCTATTGAGTTACGATTTGTAGCCTAGTAGATAAAAACAAAAAGAAACGTCATTAAGAAGTGGCAGAATGCTTCATAATGGAAATTAATCAAATTACTTTAAGAGTACATTTCGAACAAACAATAGTATCAGAAGCTAAAACTGCAAAACAAAGGATACTTTTAATGGCATCTTATGGCACAAAAGAGTATACGAAACAAACAACACCTTAACTGAACAAGTTTTGAAAACAGCCACTTATTTTTACCAGGAAACTTTTTGAAGCAGGGTACAGAAAAACTAATATCAGCTCTGGCCTCACAGATACACTGATAAACAAAAGCGGAAAAGAATATACATGTGTTCGTTTAAAGCCTTCTCACCAATAATTACTTATTAGAAAGCCTAGAGATTACAACGGATTTAAATTGATCATGGGTATTATCTGCTTAAAAAACGTAATCTCGAGTTTTCGGCCAAGATTCAAAGCTTTATACTATTATGTTGTACAGAACTACAGCGAGCAGACGAAGAAAAATTGTACATTTTGGGAAAAATACATAAAATGCAGTAATAGAAAAGACTTAGAAAGGGCAGAAATATAAAAAATTGAAAATAAGAGAATGTAGATCCTCCGCGTTTATTGCGCACAATAGTATAAATAGCGGCATAACTGTACAGCTTACACTTCAGTCAAGAACAATGTATGCTAGACTATCATGAAAGAGAGCCTCTACACGGCGCCCAACTGCCGCACGTTTCTTGGCTAAAAACAGTGAATTTTAACGCAGTGCCAGCTCCCTCACATGTGTGTGTGTTTAGGAATGTCAAGTACTCAGTTATATATAACTAACTACACTTGCACGTTCTAACAAGTCAAATTAAATCGATTAATGTCAGATTCACTTTGCAAACGTCAAACTTATTGTCTTACACTTACTTTTGCTGGAGTAACTGGTGTTCCGAAAAAGTTGTCATTCTCAATTTTACTGACCTTTAGCATAAACAGAAATCTGTTTTTTGTTACCCTGTATGGACTCGGCCCCCACAGTATTGGCTCAATGTACATTTTCGGTACAATGCTGTTGGTACCGAATACTAACACAATAGCCATTGTGTTATAGCCTTTACAGACTCGGAATAAATATTATATATAGTGATTTGGCTTTGAAGTCGCATTATCGAAGACTTTGTATGAAGTTCGCTTCACTACGGCAGGTTTACACGTTCGTATAGGAGATTGTACCGTACTGTTTTCCTACATTCCTCGCCAAAATATATAGTGGGTAAAGCGCGTAATAACGACTCATAATGATGAGTCGACAGTAAGCACGAAACGAATATGCAAGATATTAAATTTTCCGTTCATTTTGTCTTTGGTTTATCCTTCTGGTCATATTTGAAATAATTTGTTACTAGGTGCGCAACACCTAATACATAATTGCATATATGTTAGTTCTCCGCCACAAGTAGAGTCTAACTGTTACACTTACTTTCTTAAATAGTTAATTTTCGAGTGACCCTTTGAGGAGTTGGCAAGTATGATAATGTGAAAACAGCAGTCGCGAAATCCTATCAGAGTAAATACTCAAGAATTATGAAATAAATAAGCTTATTTAAGTTAAAAATAAATGAATGCTAGAAAATGATCATAGAAAATAACCTAAGGAATGAAAGTTTTCAGTAATGCCTAATGAAAAGGTGATATTCAACGTAAATGTTCAGTAATAAGTATTACAATCTACAAGATATGTAATTAGATACAGTAAGATAATAAATAACGAAGAATGACTTCATAAGATAATCTTAAAATTCGTAAAGAGATCACTAATTATTCTTCACTCGCAATCTTAAGTTAATCTTTATCCAAATTCTTTCCTTTTTACTTGAGCGAGGTTCCGATTCTGATTATTGCAAGCTTCGCTTCCCACGATTATTTAGTGATGCGTCCAAAATCGAGCCTATGGATATTGCAAAGGCTGTTTCATTCATTATGTTACCTCCAAATTGAAATTCAATAGATTCTTTAATCAATCCTTTTGATCCATTAATAAAAAATATTGACACGTCTCTACAACTGTACAGTCTACACCGTATGGCGTGCTCGATTTGATCTCTTAACATGTCCATATCTGCATGCAGTTCTATGTTCCCCTCTACTTAACGGCTCCACCAACATTCATGGAGATACTGTCCTAATACAGAAGCTCCTACACATTAGTGTGTATAACGATTCAATTATCTCATTTTGATGGAAAGCTTATTTCCTATGGTAATTGGTTGTTTATAAATAATTCGAATAATGTATTTTTATTCTACAGTTTTTATGTTCTAGTTTAGACTGGAGTTTGATATTGCCATGACCCTATCATCTTCATTAATTTCTATCTGACTTAACGTAAATCTATTTATAGTTCATTTCACTGATGACATTCATCATTGCTTTGTCTATTAAGTTAAGAGGTTACCCATTATCACCGAATCTGTCTCGCAGTCTACATAATTCAATTTACCAAAATATTATTCGTTAGTCTCAGACTTCGAATTTAATTGATTTAAGATATCCGTTTTCATTATATGCGGTTGATTTGACTTGCAATTAAGAGAGATAACTGCGTAAGTATCCTTGCGATAAATATCTCTTTGGTACCATTCTTAATAACCTCGTAACTCAAAAGTCCTAATTTACCACATGATTTATTCCCAATCGTAAATCTAATTTCAATCATTTTATTAGCTAAGTCTAAAAAATTTACCGTGTCATCCTCTTCTTGATTCCAAACAGCTTATGTCATTCAAAAATCTAACATCTAGTTTGAGTTTTAAAGTCACCATATGTAAGATGTCTCCATGTAAGTCATGAAGTTTTTTTCTTTCGGAATTCACGATGTTTTTCTCTGTGGAACACATTTAATTTGCTTAAAAAATACCTTGGCATTTTGAAAACCATTATTTTGGTACGCTTCACAGAGTCGGTATATATTATATTATAGGTCCTTTTATAACTTGGTATGCAACACATAATACGTAATTGCATATATGCTAGTACTCAGCAACAAACAGTATATAACTATAAGATTCCTTCCTGAATATGAAATAATAAGCCATTCTTGTGCTCATCATCCCCATTATATGTCTGATCAAAGCTGTACTTTTTTTTAATATTACCGGATGATCCATTAGGAAACGCCGCAATTGATCCCGTGCCTCGAGTACTAGAATATTAGTAAACAAGATCGCAAACCTGTTGTTTTTGGTAAAGTGTTTAAGCAAAGATCGCAAATTTGATTATAATAATTTTATCACCACCCGCGCAACCAATTCTCGTTTAATTATATAAATGTTCATTTTCAATACAACTTCCCCATGTAGTGTGGTGTTTGTTCAATAATGACAAATTGGAGATAGTTAATTGGGACTTTGTGTCTAAACGGATGCCATATGAGCTCCACCTAAAGTAAAAAAGAACTAACCAAGTTACATTAGTTAATATATAGCTGAAAATTGCTTGTCGTGTGCGGTAGGGTGGCTCAGTGGTTAGAGTACCAGATTCGAGCTCTGTCCGCCGCAAATTCTGACCAGTACGTGATTAGTTCCCAATAAGGACGAAAACGGTCTACTGGATGAATTGTCTTTTCTACACTATACACTTCCTTTTTTATACTGACAAAATAAATGTAATTAATGAGTCAGGTATTTTTATCAAGTTCGCAACAATGATTATAGTAACATATTGTTTCCATTTAACTCACGTATTTCGATCATCTCAACCAAACGGTCGGAATTCATTGATATATGGTCTAAGAAATACGATTAATATCTTAATTTATGGCATAGAATCTTGAACATGCTGTATGTTGGGGAGTGCTCGCTATTAACAATAGTCCTCAAAAGGTTACCTGGTTTATGCATCTTTACTAAACCTTACACTCTGGACACGAAAGTATCTCTTTGTATGAGTGTTATCCTGTTCTTCATCCAATTCTCACTTAGCAATCATATTATTGCTAATTGATAACAATTCTCGAATCTTATCAGAAGGGTCTTTGTTTATTTTAGTGTACACATCTAAATTATTCAGTTGTAAATACACTTTACGATTATTACCCAATGAACTTATCAACATAGTCGGTCCTACATTGTCTTCTCTCGAACTAATCACACGATTTGTTATTAATTAATTTTCTGTGACTCTTGACCAAATAATTGGGTTTATATTCATCCTCTTCGAGGGTCAGCACATTTGTAGCTATGCCTATTTAAAATTTCACCTTTCCTTTACCCGATAGATATGGCAATATTAAAAGCCTCAGTAATTACCTCATTATTTGGTAAATTATCAATATCTATAGCTGTGCTCCAACAACAATTAATCATTTCCACCTGATTCTGATTAAAAGGTATTTTAGAAAATTTTGCTACCATTATTTTATCTGCAGCTGGTGACTTTATATTCAAATTGTCTAACTTTCTATCTCGTTCAATCCTGACCTTTTTAATTTATCTGTTACGTGCACTATCAGTAAGATTACTTAAAAAATATAATATTATGAAGTAGACTGTCGATGTTAAAAATCAATGTTTTAAATATATTTAAAGTAAGTCAAGAGATAAGAAATTGAATAAAACAGGGGTAGAAAAATCAATACGTTCGATTTGTAGCACGGCACAAAATAATGATAGGAAGCGAAAATTGCTTAGAATAGCAATCGGAAACTCATTCAAGTAAGGGAGCAAGAAAGTTTTACTAAGATTAATTTACGGCAGGATTTGGAAAAATAACTTACTATCTATTAACTAATTTTAGGATAATCATATAATTTAATACTTTGTTACTGGTTATCATACTGTATCTACATAATATAGTTCTTTATAGAGTGTAAAAAATATTAATAAACCTTTACGTTAAATATCACTTTTTTCTTTACAATTACCTTTTTTAAGTAGACGATTTTCCAAAATTGTTTTCTGACTATTGATTTTTACTTATCTTATTTAAGCTGAATTGATAATAACTCCTGAGAGTTTATCCTGACAGAATTTTGCGACTGGAGTTGTCACATTATCTTGCCCCCTTTCTCACAGGGAGGTCATTTATAAATTTGTCATTTACAAAATAAGTGCAAAACAATATATCTGACATGTGCAAAGAGGAAATGGCATTAATCGTTTTAGTTTAACTTGTATGAAAGTACGTGCGTAGTTAAATTAATATATAATTATTATATATTTAACTGATTACTTTACAGTCCTAAACACAATTACACACACACACACATATATATATATATATACATGACGCATGATTATCTAGTCAGAAGTCATGCATAGTTAAGAGATCTACCAGTATGCATAATTGAAATCGCTTAAACAAAATTTACTACTTAATTTAACAATTGTAAAATTTCGTGATGCGATGAGCTCATCATTGAAAAATGGGTCTGGAAATGATCTCATAAATATTCTGAGTAAAAATGAGGACATTTTACGCCAAAAGAATGTTATCCGAAACAAGGAACAGGTAAAAAATAGGACAATCAAGTGATAAGCAACATGTTTTAGACAAAATTTATCTTTGATTTTACTCGTAAGAAATAAAAAAGTACATCTGTAAAAGCCAAATATGTATAAAAAATGACCAGCCAAAAATTGTAACATTTATCATTGCGCCGAATCAAGCCATCAAGATTATATACTGGTATATACAACACACAGTTATATATACAAACATACAAACATGCATAAAAAATAAACATAATTGCATTCATAAACACACACATGCATACATTCAAAAAAAAACAAAAACATATATACACATACCTACATACATAAATACATAAATAAACGCCCATATACGTACACTAATAGATATATAATTTATAATATAAAGGCATTCATGAACATATGAATTCTTACATACTTCTGAAAATAAAAATATAGTTACGTTTGTATATCCATGTTCTCACATATGCGTGCGCAGTTACATACATAATTACATCGAAAAGAAGACACAAATAAATAGATGCATGAAGATAAAAGTGTCCCACATAAAGTTATACATACAAATAAACATAAAGGCATATATGAAAATACACGAACATAAAGGAATATAAAAAAGCATTATATTTATAAGCCTACAGGAAAACAAACATGCACCAATATATGAATAACTACCGATATGCCTTCAATTACATTAATACAGACACATATAATTGAGTGAACACATACCAATGTACACATTAATATGCACGTACATATATGAAAACAAATTTTTATATGAATAGACAAATACGTACATAAATAAATACAACCGTACATACATACTCGCATTCATATAAAAATGCGCACATACACACGTACAAAATACACTCACGCACACAAGCATAAAAATGCATACATACATAAATACGTATACGCATAGGCCCAAAACGCACAGACACACAAAAATAAATATATGTAAACATCTATACACGTAAAAATAAGTATTTACATACTTACATACACACAAACATACATAAAAACAGCAGACATACACCAAACGTACGTACATACATACGAGCATACATGCCCAAACTTGCATTTTCGTTAAAGGTCTACTTTTTCTGTACTGAAAGTTCCATAAATTCTTGTGTTTAGGTTATGGAGAAGTCGAATTGTCATTTAAATGTCTACTGTGTTTACGATGACCGTTATTCTGCTTTGATTTTTATGTTATATAATCAGTTGTCTTCTCATTAATTTTCCGGAAAATTAAACAATTTAAAATGTCACATGGCACCAACCATAGGCATGATTAACTGGATCACCAAAATGGTCGTATGCTCGTGGAAATTATGACTGAATCACCTGAGTTACATCATTTTTGGCATAACGTTAATGGATGGACTAACTAGGACCAGAAACAAATTTATATTCCGTCAGAGTTTTTTTTAGTTTAAGCAATAACTAGCAATAATTTTACCCGCAATCTGTTTATTCTATCTGAAGTGCAAATGTATGGTGTATAAAATCCGCCTCCCACAATTATTTGCTACAATCTTTAATGATAAAATATAGCATCATTGCCCCTCGTGAAATGCAAGCGCCTTATCGATAAATCGTTCGACAAGCAGTAGCTTCAGCATTGTCACTCGATCTCTGTGAATACAATAGGTTTCGTTTTTAAACGTAACTTAATTTTTCAAAGAATATGTAATTCTATACGTACATACCATGTCATTCCATTGGAAAAAGGGAAATTTTCGACTTAGTGTTTTTTTCAACTTAGATGACAAATCTGTTCTTCCTGATAAATCTGCAGATCTCGTTAAGTGAAGTAGAGAAAATTGCGTTTATATTGACAAATAAAATAGCCATGTTTATCTTGAGCTAATAATTTTGTTTCTTCATTAACACGCTGTTTTTATGGATAAGTTGAAAAATATTCATATCATTTTCCCATATGTTCAATATGAAACATTGCCGAATTAACACGTATTACCTTGTTACAAAAAAAGATATGCTCGAAATTGCAGGTGTTCGTAGATTACGCTATTTATCAGATGAACAAAAGAAAACACGTTACACTGTTTGGAATTTCTTTCCAGTGCTACTGATTTTGGCTATTTAGTTTTCTTGTCAGACAAGCATGCATCTATAATTAACCAATGAATTAAAACATGCATTTATGATTAAAATTATGCGTTTTCAGTTTTAAGAACAAAATTTCGACAATATTTCACTTCCTATTGTTTGCTGAAATATGTTTCGCCATCTCGAGGACGACTAGAATAAGTCATTACTAATTGATTTAACAATAAAAAGAAGTTCAAATATGAAATAGGAGATTTAGGTCTATCAATTCTAATTTAAATATTCATAAATAGGAATTTAAAATATTCATGTATAAAACATACATACAAACACACATAGTGTGCTGAAATCCATATCAATCAGCCATTATCTCGATACTCCGATTAAAATAGAAAAAACAATCGCCTACTAAAGTATTTTTTAAATTGTTTTGTCGGAGTGCCAGCTTCATATATTCCAATGCCACGTTTTGCGTACGCGGGTAATAGCTTTGCACGGACAGTTTCACAAAGATCCGATTGATCACAATTTCCAATTTTGTTTTGTCTTTGATCGAGTTGACTTTTTATTCATCCCAATGGAAAATACCTCATTCTTGAAATTATGTTTAAAATTTAATATTGAACCTAAATGCAATAGATTCAGACTACTATTTCAGCTAGATAGGGTAGGAAATGTTCTAAAACAGGTAGTTTCTGTACATTTAATGAAATAATTGGTAAAAAATCAAGAAAAAAGAAAATATGAACTTATTAGAGAAAAAACTAAAATATGGTCAAATTTGCTCTGTGGATTAACATACACGCCTAGCGATGATGTCTCTATTTTGTTAATTGTTCTCCCGGACACGTAGAAGGATCAATAAAATTGCTTTAATTTTAATATTGTAGTAAGCCTCAAATTCCCCGGTTTACCTAATCCCATCCTGTGTGCAATAGGTCATAGAGAGAGAGATTAATAAAACTGTTGAAAGAATATAGTATTATTCTACCGTTTGGATAGGACCGAATACGGAGCCTACAACAAAATATCGTATCTCAACCAAATACACATTTATACTCATATCCTGTATAAATTTATTTTTCCATTAGAATATCTATGTCCAAACCATATATTTATATATATATATATATATATATATACATATGTATATATATATATATATATAATAAACAATATTTTTATTTTGACTTATTTATATTTATATGTACCTACTTCTTGTATAAATATCCATTTATATATACGTCCACACGCTATAACTTATGCATATATTGATAAGCATATAAGCAAACATGTGGGCTCTTCTCCGACCTTTTATAAAAATCCACATATCCACTATATATATGCACGTTTATACACCATATATAATACGAACACATCATAGGCCTTGTGGAGTCCCTCAAAGGAAAAATTATATCAGCCAAAACGAATTTGTTACTATTTAAATATCTTTCTTATGAAATGCGAGCTTTTATAAAGTTCATTGTACACTTCCCATGTGCAAAAACAAAAAGGAATTTTATCAGGTGCAAGAAACGCTTCTTTCTCATTGTCTCCTAAAGTATCTACTAATGAACATATCTTTATATATAAATTGAAAGGAAAAACAAGACAGAAATATGAAAACATAGAGAGAGTGTCAAAAAGGAAACCAATCAATTGCATACGTCACCTCCAGTTTAAATTGATTGGTTTCCTTTTTTCACACACTCTCTATGTTTACCTATTTTTATCTTCTTTTGCCTTCCAATTTATATATAAAGATATGTTCATTAGTAGATACTTGAGCAGATAATAAGAAAGAAGCGTGTCTTGTATTTGATAAAATTTCTTTTTGTTTTTGCACATATATATATATATATATCTATTTATTTCTATGTATATATAGGCCTATAGATATTTATATATACAAGTATCTACAAGCCATACAATAATTTCTTTCAACTTGAGGTACCTACATTTCACCCTGAGTGTATAGTATATTTTGTTTACATATATATTTATTTATACAACCATATTATAGGAAGATATAAATAACCATACATATACACATCTACAAAATATATGTAAATATATATATATATATATATATATATATATATATATATATATATATATATAGCATAATATATATCTCAATACATATAAGTAACCATGAGAGTTACATTCACATCTTATATGAGAATTTAAATATTCTTCCACATATATTTTGCGAATATCTAATTAAGCATTTAAGCAACTATGTGAGCTCATCCCAATTTTTTATTTAGAATCCTTCATATATATTCCGCTGCATAATATGTATATACATTTATACACATATCTATTAAGGATATTTAGATAATAATATAAGCATCCATTTGAGTTTCTCTCACATCTTAAATAAATCAGAAAATATTCATTATATATATATATATATATATATATATATATATATATATATATATATATGTATATATGTTTAATTTGAATATTTATTAAAACATATAAGCAACCATTAAAAAAGTTTAAATTCCCATTTATCAATAAGCGTATATAAATGAATATATATATATATGTAAGTCAACATTTAAGTAACTATGTAAGTTACCTATAAAACACACAATTCAGTACAATTATAGCCAAATTACCTCTTTCTTACTCCATATGAATTGTTCAGCTTACTACGTCAAATTCATAATCCCAGTCTCTTTGTTGGATTTATTATTATCTCTGATTCCACGAAACTAAATTTCCTTCCATTCGAGAAGGCTTCATTAAATATGGGGCCTAATGATATTTCTACACATGTCACATTCATGACGTTCATTCCTGATTTTATTTCAATTGACTCCCTAATCAACCTGGTTAATCTATTCCGGTTACATAGTGCAATCTGTTTACAGCCATCCCAGTTTATCTGATGACCTGTTTCCATCGGGCGCCTGGCTAGATCTGATCTATGACTACATCCATATTTGCATGCAGTTTTATGATCTCTATGTACCTTTATTGGACGCATGGTTTGACCTATATATCTGAGTTTGCAATCTTTACAAGGTATCTCATAAACCCTTGATGTGTTAAATTGTTCCATTTTTTCTTTCTGATACGGTAAATTATTGCTTATTTTAACTGATTGTCTTAACACTGTTCTTATGTTGTATTTCGTTGCTAATGTCCAAATTTTCCAACTTAAACTGGAATCTGGTAGAACCACAGTTCTGTGCTTATCTTCATTTTGCTTTTCTAAATCGCTTTAATGTTTTTTGGTTTATTTTTTCTATTAAATCGACATGGCGGCTCGTTTATGAATTTTTTAATTAATTTTTCCGGATAACAATTTATCCTGAATATTTCTTTCAATTTCATCAGTCCTTTGTCCCTATATTTTAAATTCACTATTTTAAGACTTCTTATTATCATTGATTTTAGAATACCTATTTTCATCCCAACCTGGTGATTAGAGCAGTAATTCAGGAGGATATCAGAAAAGTATCTTTCCTATAAATATCTTTTTCTAATGTTTGACACATTCGTTTTTATTTACAACTAGAAATGATAATTCCTCTTTTCTATCTTTTTCCAATGTAAATTTTACCTCCCCCTTTTGATTAGCTAAATTCAGAAAATTCTGAAACTCATTATCCCCATGATTCAAAATTCATAAGATATCATCTACGAATCTTAAATATAAGTTTGGTTTGAGGGGAGATTTGAATAAGAGGTAAGTTTCTAAATAATGCATGTAAATATTAGCGACTGGGACCGATAATGGTTGTCCCATAGGAACACCTTTAACTTGTAGATAGAATTCAATTCTAAATATAAAGCATGTAGAGGACATACAAATTTTAAACATTTCAATAAAACTCTTTAACATCATTTTACTACCTTCTAGTATTTCAGGGTATTCCGTTAGACAACGTTGGACACACTCTAATGCAACCTGCAGCGGAATGTTAGTTCACATAAATATCGGACACAGATATTTAAATGGTTAAATAAATGTATATGGGATATGAGTTTAAATGTGTATTTGGTTGAGATACGATTTGTAGGTGAAGTTCCGTATTCGGTCCTATCCAAGCGATAGAATATTACTATATTCTTTCAACAGTTTTATTAACCTCTCTCTCCATGATCTATTGCACACTAGATGGGATTAGGTAAACCGGGGAATTTGAGGATTACTATAATAATAAAATCAAAACAATTTTATTGATCCTTCTACGTGTCCGGAAAAGCAATTAAAAAATAGAGACATCATCGATAGGTGTGTATGTTAATCCATAGAGCAAATTTGACCATATTTTAGTTTTTTCTCCAATTAGTTGATATTTTCTTTTTCTTGATTTTTTACCAATAATTTCATTAAATGTATAGAAATTACCTGTTTTAGAACATTTACTACTCTATCTAGCTGAAATAGTAGTCTGAATCTAATGCATTTAGATTCAATATTAAATTTTAAACATAATTTCAAGAATTAGGTATTTTCCACTTGCCTTTACAATTTACATTTTCCTCGATTTGAATTGGTTCAAAAAAAGAGTGGGAAATCTTGTTCCAATGTCATTTTCAGGACAAGCATTTGATGGAAGGCTTCAAAATGAAGCGACAAGGGAGAACCCATCAATCACGACCAATAAGCGGTGCACATGGAAATGTAAAGGTTTCAAAATTTTACCGACCTACGATTGCTATCTATTATCCCGCACAAGAAGAATGAAGGCAAATCCACAACAGAAAGGACAGCACTGAGTATCAAAACTCAACATTTAAGATAGAAACTCGTCCTACATTGTTTTTGGCCACATTATTAAGCAATCAATGAATATGCATTTTTTCGTGCTGTTGATTATCAAGGATGACTTAAAAATACATTTATTTTCTTGTCAAGTGTGCAAACTGGACTTGAAAGTAATTTTATCATAAACACAGACCCATTAATTACTTGCATATGTCAGTATAAACGAAGAATTGTATAGTGTAGAAAAGGCAATTCATCCAGTAGACCAGTTTCGTCCTGTTTGGGAACTCATCATGAACTAGCCAGAATTTGCCGCGGACAGGGCTCGAACTTGGGCACGTCACAACTCTGTTACTGTAATACGGTTGCTATCATAGTATAAGCACCTGATCCAATAAGTACCTACATTTTTTCAGTATAAACGAAGAATTGTATAGTGTAGAAAAGGCAATTCATCCAGTAGACCAGTTTCGTCTTGTTTGGGAACTCATCATGTACTAGCCAGAATTTGCCGCGGACAGGGCTCGAACTTGGGCACGTCTGTTTCAGAATCTGTTACTATAATCAAGGTTGCTATCTTGGTATAAACACCTGACCCATTATGTACATACATTTTTTTAGTATAAACCAAGAAGTGTATAGAGTAGAGAAGGCAATTCATCCAGTAGACCGGTTTCGTCCTTATTAGGAACTCAGATTCGAACCCTTTCCGCGGCAAATTCTAGTCAGTAAACGATGAGTTCCCAATAAAGACGAAACTGGTCTACTGGATGAATTTCCTTTTCTACACTATACAATTCTTAATTTATACTGAAAAGGTATGTGCGTAATGGGTCAGGTGTTTATATCAAGATCGCAACTTTGATTTTAGCAATTGTTACCACCGATCGCGCAACCAATTTTCGTTTAAATAATTGGACAATCGGTAAGTCAAGTGGTAAACTTAGTTTAGACTGCTTCATCTACACTTACTGGTTGATTTGTTAAGCACAACTGACTTTTCACTAGGTGTTTGTCATGATTGTGTGTATGTGTCTACACGTGTTCACTTCTTCAAATGAAATTCCAGTAATCTAGCATCTAACGATTCATTAGATATGCGTAAGCCACGCCTCTGTGTGTGTGGGCGTTTATTTAGAACTGAAAAGCAATCAGTTACATATAATTAACTGCACGTCTTTCATTCATCCGAGTAAAACGAAAGTGATAAATGACAATTTCTCTTTATACAGGTCGGACCTATCTTGTACGCTTATTTTCCAAAATTTAGTATTTACGAGTAGCATTAGAGTACAGGAGAAAGATACTATGAATAACCAGGCGCGAAATTTTCACGGTAAGCAATTAAGAGTTAGTAAAAATAAAATAAAGATAGAGAAGAAAGTTAGATAAAAAAATGGGCTATAAAAGAAATCCATAAATTGCCTACTAAAAGAAACATTTTAGTAACATTGAATAGAATAGTTGCCATTTAAAAAAAATTAAATGTTTATAAAAAAGTGCTACACTACAAAAAAATAAGTTAATAGTTCCGACGAAATAACAAGTAATCAAGGATGAAATTATAAGATAATCCTAACATTAAACATCATCATACTTCGCCTCCTGTAGGTTAATGATAATCCAACGTCCTTATTCCTCTACATGAGCGAATTTCAGATTCTGATTCGTGGGAACTTCATTTCCTACAATTATTTAGTGCTGCATTCCAAATTGAACCTAGTTATTTTTCTACAGCTACTTTATTCATTACGTCATTTATCGATTTAATTTCGAAAGAATTTATAATCAATCTCGCTGATCTACTGCGACCAAAAATTGATATGCGTCTGCAACCATCGGAATTAATTGTGCCGTCTCTAGTGTATGGTGTGCAAGATCTGGTCTATTAACGTATTCATATTTGCATGTGGATCTACGTCTACCTCTTTGTACTTTAGATTAAACTATCTTTGATTTCTATGTAATGAAAATTTTATAGATCAATTTATGGGCTTGAAATAAACACAAATAAGTGTTTCATCCATTTACATAACAAACATGTGCTTTACTGTGGTGTGCAACTGGTTAGCATAAACGGGATTGCCGCTTATATCCAATCTGACTCTTTTATTTAAATTAATAGCAAATTGGTGTATTTTTCTTATCTTATCCTTGAATAAGAATTTAATTTGTTATGTAAAACTTCCAATTTAACTTTTCGGCTGAACACTTATGAATGGATTTTTGTTGTTTTATTGTTATTAGTGATCTCAGTATTACCAGTATTACATCTATTATAATTAGGCTTCACTTCTTACCAGTTAAATTATCGTTTATACAAATAGTTCCGAAGATCTATTTAATACTTAAATTGCTAATTAACGAAAATTTGCAACTTCCCGTTCCCAATAAATTTCAGTTGTAGCATACGATAAGTATGTAACCATAAACTGGATGTACTTTAAAACCAGCCTGTCCATGTGTATGTCTTAGGCTGTAGATATATCTTATAATTGGTGTGCTTAATAGGAAGATATATTTAACGAAAAGTAATTCAAGTATCAGAAAGCCACATAAAGTCAACAGGATAACTTTTGGAAACGGATATCGCGAAAGTAAAACAGATGTTTGAAATCGTTCATTCTTTCAATTGTACCGCTCATGGTAAGTGTTATTTAAACTGAAATAAAATTATTTTAGAACATAATTTCCATAAATTGGCATGGAAACTCGTGAGCATACAGAACTAAATTACCCTCTATTGGTAAGAGCGTCTCGTTTCGTGCAACTGTTTAGCATATCGTTTAAGACAACAACTGCTCAACAAGCCGACGGAATATAAGCAATAATTGATAAATATTAAATAGTTATTTATCTACAAATCGTTGTTTTAAAAATTTTTTAGTGAGCTTTAGTAGAGACTAGGATTTTAATTGAGCCGCTATTAATGGATGTAATCATGAGGCTACTGGATCGAAAAACATTGCACGATACCAAGATAGACATATATATATATATATATATATATATATATATATATATATATATATATATAATATGCATGCATTCATAAATATATAAATAGACACATGCATACAAGACAAAAAACAAATACGTGTATACATGAGATAAAAATCTATCAAATTTTAACCAGTTGTACAACAAAGAAAAAATATCCCAAGTTTCACGAATTGATGTTTCGAGAACGCATGGTGCTTACTAGAGCAAATTAACTGACTGATTACGGAGGATTAATTCATGAAAATAAATTGTACTGAAAGTGCCATGTGCAGTAACACCAGCAGTCCAAAATTCATTGAGCTTTTATTATAGTAATCAAGTTTGTGATCCTTATATAAACAACATTCCCATTATATACATACATTTGTCAGTATAAATTAAGTATTGTATAGTTTATAAAGGCAATTCATCCAGGATACCGGTTTCGTACTTTTTGGAACTCTTAACGCACTGTACAGAATTATCCGCAGACAGGCCTCGCAACTGGGCACATCTGCTTCTAATTCTGCTGCTCTAACCACAGAGCCAGTCAGTCTCATCGAACCTGACTGGAATTTCAACAGCTTGATTGCTATCCAATCAGGAAGGTAAATAATTTTAAAGCTTTAGTCACACGGATATAAGTTTTTAAACTTGCTATTATTGAATTTGCAAATAGTGATAAGGATTATTTATTTAAATCAAGTTTACGGATAGGAAATAACCACCGATGCTGTTTTTCATAGTTGCACAAATTATGTAGCTACGACTAATTGCATTAAAAGTGTTCTGAACCTTCTTGCTACTTATAAGAGCACGTCAGCAAACGGACTAATGAGGATTAAATGGCAATAAAAATTTTAAAAATTTTCTCATCTCTAGTAGCATCGAAATCCGAGTACTGATCTAAAGTAACCGATGCTGAACTTTTCTGCCATCACGATTAAAGCATAAATTAAAATTCCGCCACATTCATGAAAATTGTACGTACTGATCGGTTCCAAACTTGGTATATTTGTGTCGATGCAGAGATATGGCCCAGAACCCCAGAAGCCAAACACAACTTTTTTTACTAAAATGTCGGCGTCAAACTTTTTACACTTTCGAGAACGTAAAATCAACTAAACGTCAAAGTATAAATAATATACTGGAGAAAGGTTTGACTCGCGGCATAAACTTGCCACGAGCATTGAATTCAAATTTTTTTTTACTAGAACAGATTATAACCATTATGAAATTTACAAAGCCATCAGTATGGTTGTCTTCATCGAAACATAGTGCGGATTTTATTACCGTATTTTCCGCAATATAAGTCACACAGAAAATTCTAATTGCCATTAACAAGCTGCAATAAATATTATAATCCAGTGCGCCATATGTATGCAAAAACCTGACGTGAAAGAAATATTAAACGAAATATTGTAACTAGCCGAAACACTACGTAGTACCATTCACTTCTGCTGTAATAAATTTTATCAGAAAATTCCATTAGCTATTATGTTGAACAACCTTGACATTGCATTTCGTCTGTTTTGTCCACCATTCACAATTAACGATTTCACCTTTACTGTAGGTACCTGGATTACATTTTTTTAATACTTTTCGATAGTTAAATTTGTAATTGATTAACGGTGGTAGTTAAATCTATAATTAAATAACTGTGCTAATTAAATTTATGTACCTGTTAGTAAAGTGAACAACAAGTGTTATTTGTAATGTGTTCGAAATACGCTGTGTGAAAAAACCTGTTCATTGAGTGCGTTGTACGATCCTAAAAATACGCTAATTAATGAATAAAAATGCAGTCAATTTAAATGAATAAATGAAATGAACCGGTTTAGTATGCCTAGGTTATGGGATTATTTCTGTTGCACATCTGGCTTCTAATGACAAATTACTAACAAAACTATACCGTAGTTTGGTATTTAGAGCCTTAAAGGTTTTAGGCCTTAAAAAACCAATGTTACTCATTTAGTTAGTGGTCGACTGAATAAAATTATTGATTCCTATCAAGTAATACCGAATATCCGTCAATTGGCCTGTTGATAAAAGACAAATCAGTATCCTTTTTTCTATACTACATAAGCTAGGATGAGCAGTCGCAATAGAATTTTGATCCTAATTCCGATTGAATCAAGGTGGGTTGGCCAAATTCACAAATTACAAGAGTGTATCGGCTTAAGCGGTAATAAAATGAGAAGGAAAAATTGCAACAATCTTAAATCAAAAACATAATAGGCAATGGTGCTTCGATAAACTATCCTTCTGCATTACCTAACGAATTCTAAAATAGGTTTGCAGCATAGTGATGAGCAGCCAACATGCTGAAATCCATGTGCGAATATGATAATTGATATTATCTATACCGACCGTCATTGCCTCCTAACGAATGCAGCAATATTCTATATTCGTGACAGTCAACATTTTCATTGAAGTACAATGTAAGTGAGACTATTATTAGTGAACAACGTATCGCTGTGGTCCATACATTGTATATGCATTTTAGTTTTACCTTTGTTAGTTAGCTTTGATGATGATCATGGAAAGGCCACAAGCGTCAATACGTCTTACTGACAGTAGTATTTCACACTGTGCGACTGGTTTTATACAATGGGATTGGCCTTTTTTCTCAAGTTCGCCAAAATGATTCAAAGAAAAGAAGTCACTTATTGATAAATGATCTAAAAAAATACAGTTTAAATGTCTTTTAATTATTCCCATTTAATGCATTATCTGGTTCTCTATGTGGCCAATTATTAAATTAGGTTAATTTAATCTATTTCAAGCGAATATACCGCAAGCAGTAGGACATGCGGCTCTATAAATAAAGAAAACACACCTATTTCACTTGCTTCATCTAAACCTCATAACAATGACAATGTAATAAAATCGTTTCGGAAAAAGTTAGGCAACTCATATAGCCAGAAAGGGTACATTTTATTTTCAAACTATATTTGAAGGACTAATTCAAAATAACATGCAAACACAGACATATATCTTGCACGCAGAAGATTCCTTTACTGCCTTAGGCCATACCTCCGATTGAACCAACTTAAATTTCTTGAATAGTTGCACAGTTCGAGCGTCACATCTTGATTCTCCACTATTTTCTTTCGTGGTCTGCCGCTTTGCACCATGACTTACGCAAAGATCCCATTAATCATTATTACCAAGTACTCATCGAGTTCGTTTTCGTGGTGGCTGGGTGCTGATTCGTACTTTTACTCCGAAGACTTCAACACCGTTTATACTAACCACTGGAAGCGAAGTACGATCTAATCATCGAACTAACTTATAGCAGGCTACAATTTAACAATAATTAATTGCGCGGGTGGTGGTAACAATTATTTAAATCAAGTTTGCGAGCTGGCGGTAGTTTTGTTATGTTGTTCGACGACTGGTTGAATACAATGGGATTGGTGTTTACTTCAAGCTCGCAAACTTTATTTAAATAATTATGGCAGGCTAATTTAACGGAGCACTGGAAGGCAAGGATGTTGATTCTGTAAAATGAACTCGTATTTTTAAGTTTGTCCAATTTAAACAATCATGTCGCCATCGGCTGTTTTCGTCAGATATTAACTTGGCAAAAATGATTTGATTATTAATAAAGAAAATTAAAATGGAATAAATTTTGATTAAATGTAAATATTATGTAACAGAAAATCTGAAATTCTGAGTCAAATCACACACACGTGTAATTTAAAAGTTCATATTGAATGATAGCGCAAACTTTATTTAAATAATTATGGCAGGCTAATTTAACGGAGCACTGGAAGGTAAGGATGTTGATTCTGTAAAATGAACTCGTATTTTTAAGTTTGTCCAATTTAAACAATCATGTCGCCATCGGCTGTTTTCGTCAGATATTAACTTGGCAAAAATGATTTGATTATTAATAAAGAAAATTAAAATGGAATAAATTTTGATTAAATGTAAATATTATGTAACAGAAAATCTGAAATTCTGAGTCAAATCACACACACGTGTAATTTAAAAGTTCATATTGAATGATAGCGTATAATTCATGTCCGAGAGAAATCTGCATCTAGCAACTTACACAAGTAGCATTTTATGCTCTGAAGTACACGTGAGACCACGACTGGTTTTACGTGTGATAATTGCGAACAAATTTCTCGACATCTCATATTTCTTGCATAGTAATCGGCCATTAAATCACTACAAAATTTATATACAGAAACAAAAATTGTGCAGTTCTGATGAACGGAGTTGATCCTTTGCTTTAATCCTAAGCTGAAGTCTAGTAGAAAACTAAAACGTTATTTTTATGGTATGTCTAATAGATCTCTGTTTTAGAATTAGTCTATTAATAACACCGGTTCGCACTCCTTATTAGATTATAAACCATATACGTTCATCTGATTAAGTTAGTTCTTCGTTCTTCTATATGTCTCATTTTTATAATAAACCTTTCAAGTAACACGTCGGTTGATAAAGTTGCTTCGAGCACTCGTAGCTTTTAGCTCTGAAATTTTGCCAAACAGACTTGCATTCAAGACTTCGTCGAAGCATCTCAGTGCGACAATATTAAACGGTGGCAGTTTTGATTTTTTTAAATATATCATTAAAAATCTTTTATTAATCATCCAACAGACTCGACCTCCATGAATTATTGATCAATGGACTTGGGTCCAACATTTTTATCGCAAGTTTTGATAAGTATTTTATAGTAAGTTAAAGGAATGGTGGATAAATAATTGTTAATCTATTTATTTTCGAAAGATATCCATAGTATGACAAGCAGGAATTCGTTTAAACAGATTTTTCACTTTAAAATTTGAAATATTTCTCTTGAACTTGTACGATTTGACTTTATTAGCAAAACAAAGGTGTCTCGCTTACAACTTTGTAACATTACAAATTTGTGCTACGGAGTATTGCCAATGGACATAATATATCTTATTAGTGGCAAAATCCTCGTTCCAACTATTTTTGGCTGCTCGTGGCAAACATGATTTAGCTTACGATTTCACTTTTTTAGTATTCGTATAATTCTACCTTTTTTGGCTTTCGCAACATGCATCTTTAATGGCACACTATAGTGAACTCATTAATGAATACGTTCACAGAAATAAAGATTATAGTAGCGAGATCATCACATTTGCAATAATCAAGGTTGCGATCTTGATATAAGCAACTGGCCCATTAATTACTTAAATACGTCAGCATAAACTAATAATTGCATAGTACAGGAAAGGAAATTCATCCAGTAGACCGGTTTCGTATTTATTTAGAACTCATCACGTACTGGCCAGAATTTGTCGCGGACAGGGCTCGAACCTGGGCACGTCTGCTTCGGAATCTTCTGCTCTAACCACTGAGCCACCCCACCACACACTACACACAATTTTCAGTTATATACTAACTACTGGAACTTGGTTAGTCTATTGCTCTTAACTGGAGCTCATATGGCATCCATGTAGATCCAAAGTTCCAACTAACCATCCCCAATCTTTCATTATTGAACAGATACCACATTACAAGTGGAAGTGGTAATGAAATGAACATTTATATAATAAAAATGAACATTGGTTGCGCAGGCGGTGATAACAATTATTATAATCAAGGTTGCGGTCTTGATATAAACACCTGACCCATTAATTACTTACATATGTCAGTATAAACTAAAAATTGTATAGTGTAGAAAAGGCAATTCATCCAGTAGACCGGTTTCGTCCTTATTGGGAACTCATCATGTACTGCCCAGAATTTGCCGCGGACAGGACTCGAACCTGGGCACGTCTGCTTCGGAATCTGGTGCTCTAACCACTGAGCCATCCTGCTAACTTACATCAGATAGTATATAAAAAAATTGTGTGTAGTGTAGTGTGCGGCAGGATGACTCAGTGGTTAGAGCACCAGGTTCCGAAGCAGACGTGCCCAGGTTCGAGTCCTGTCCGCTGCAAATTCTGGCCAGTACATGATGAGTTCCCAATAAGGACGAAACCGGTCTAGTGGATGAATTGCCTTTTCTACTCAATTTAATTCCTAGTTAGTACTGAGGAATGTATGTTCATAATGCGTCAGGCGTTTATATCAAGTTCGCAACCTTGATTATAGGAAATATTATCACCGCCCGCGCAACCAATTTTCGTTTTATCAAATTCGACAAATATGGAGCATAAAAAACTTCACGCCAATCCCAATGTATTTAACCAGTAGCAAAGCAGAGCTAATCTACTGCCAGTCAAACATACTGGTGTATTTCGTACTTCTATGATGATCTAACAATAATTGATTGCGCGGGTGGTGGTAAAAATTCTTTAAATCAAGTTTGCGAGTTTGATGTAAGCACCAACACCATTATATGTAACCAGTCGTCGGCTGGCGGTAGTTTTGTTATGTTGTTCGACAACTGGTTAAATACAATGGGATTGGTGTTTACTCTAGCTCACTAACTGATTTAAAGAATTTACCACCACGCGTCAATTGTTGTTTAATTATATCGTCTATATATATATATATATATATATATATATATATATATATATAAATATATATATATATCATATATATATATATATATATATGTGTGTGTGTGTGTGTGTGGCTAAAGCTACAAACAGTTAATGTTCGTTAAATACTGTTTGTTGCGAAGAGCTAATATATATACAAGTATGTATTAGGTTTTGCGAACCTAGTAACAAATTAGTTCAGTTGTGACCAGAAGGATAAACCAAAGCCAGCATGAACGGAAAGTATAATCTCATTCACATTCGTTTCGTGCTTACTGGCGACTCATCAGTAGGAGCCGGTATTACGCCCTTTAACCACTATATATTTGGTCAGAAGAATGTGGAATAGTAGGACGTTAGATATGCTTCACTAGACGAAGGTGTACACATTCGTCTAGGAAATTGTACCGTCCTATTATTCCACATTCTTCTACCAAATATATAGTGGTTAAAGGGCGTAATACCGGCTCCTACTGATGAGGTCGCCAGTAAGCACGAAACGAATGATGATGAGATTATACTTTCCGTTCATGCTGGCTTTAGTTATCCTTCTGGTCACAACTGAACTAATTTGTTACTAGGATTGCAAACCTAATACATACTCTGCATATATATTAGCTCTTCGCCAAACAGTATTTAACTGTAATATATTGAATTGAATGATGTCATGCTTACCGCGAAATGTGATAACTGATATCGATGAAGGCCAGAGTGTATGGTTTAACTGGAGTAACAGGTGTTCGGAAATTGTTGTAATTCTCAATTTGGGTGAACTTTAGCATAAATTTATATCCATCAGGTTGGTATCATGTACCGACTCGGAAACCATAGTGTTAGTATCCGGTACTCATCGATTTCAAAAAAGGTATCAGTTACTAACACAATAGCCATAGTGTTAGTATCCTTTACAGACTCGGTATATATATTATATAGTGTGAGTTAGCATTGAAGTCGTATTGTCGTTGACTTTAGATTATGTTAGCTTCACTATTACAGGTTTACACATTCGTCTAGGAGATTGTACCGTCCTATTATTCCACATTCTTCTACCAAATATATAGTGGTTAAAGGGCGTAATACCGGTTCCTACTGATGAGTCGCCAGTAAGCACGAAACGAATGTGCATGAGATTATACTTTCCGTTCATGCTGGCTTTAGTTTATCCTTCTGGTCACAACTGAGTTAATGTTCGTGACTGCATAGAAATTGTGCAGCCGACAATTCCAGTCAAGTTCATTGTATGCGAGACTGCTAGAGGTGACAGCCGCATATCTAAATCTGATTTCCATATATATTCAATGCGGTTTGATCCTCGATAGTCAGTTTGCCGTCGTACTCTGATGATGATCATGGAAGGTCGAAACGCGTCAGTGCGTTGCGGCTGGCGGTAGTTTTGTTAAGTTGTTCGACGACTGGTTAAATACAATGGGATTGGTGTTTACTTCAAGCTCGCAAACTTGATTTAAATAATTTTATAACGATCATCCGATTAAAAAGGCAAGCTGACTATCAAGGATCAAACCATCGTCCAAAAAATATGTCTGCTCAACTGAGTAAAATTAAGTGTTGAGGAAACCGCAGAGATCTTTCCTTTAATATTGTACAAATATTTTGTTGCTGATATTACAGTCAAGTACAGTGCATGTAAAACTATTATGGTTGAGAGAGTCACACTTCTGATTCTCCATACCTTGTATTTGCATTTCGATTTGATTCTCGCTAGTCACTTTGCCGTCGTAATGTGATGATGATCAGGGAACGTAGAAACGCGTCAATACTTGTGAGTGACGCTAGTTCAGCCATATAGTGCGAGTGGTTAAGTAAAATGGGATTTATGTTTATATCAAGCTAACAAACGCACTCTAAATAATTGTTATCACCACCCGCGCAATCATTGATTAGTCAATTATATAATTTATATACATGTTGCGAAAGCTGCAAAAAGTAGATGTTTATCACTGCAATAAACCAACGTAGTCCACATTTCCAGTTATGTAGATTATATGTGAGACTACTAGTGATGAAAACCACATATCTAATTTTGCTTTCCGTGTATATGCAAATCGGTTTGATCATCGCTAGTCAGTTTCCTGTCGTACTCAGATGGTGATAACGGGCGGTCGAAACACGTAAGCCCGTGTGAATGACAGTAATTTTGAAATGTTGTTGGAGTAATCAAATACAATGGGATTGGTGCCTATTTCAAGCTCGTAAATTTGTTTTAAAGAAATTATACCACCACCCACGCGATCAATGATTGTTTAATTTTTTAACTTATATTCGAGTAGTTAAGGCTGCAAAAAGTCTATATTATAGAAGAGTTCGGGCGGTCTTTATGTACGTCAACCTATACAAATACTAGAATTATTATTTATGCTCCAGTCGATATTTTTGAGGCAACATCATATCGCTTTTTAACACAGTATAATCTTAAATGCTTAAAAGCATCAAAGAAAACACAAACAGCTTTATATAAAACACTGTGATCAAAACAGAAGGGAATTGCAACCAAAGTATCCGTCGTAGAAACATAATGTCATGAAGCAAGATTGTCGTAATTTTTAACGAAACAAGGAACTGCGAAAAGTAACTTGGAATAACAATTATATGTAGACAAAGTGCACACTTCTGCACTAGAATTAAAACAAAAATTGCGGGTCGGAAAACACAGAGAAGCGACAAAAAACGATTAAGATTGTATTTAAATCAATAAATAGGAGGCGGCGAATTTTGCCAGGTTGGTTATGGTTTGGTTAAAGCTGGAAAACCTGATTATTTCCCTGATACATTTAAACAATCATTGTTTCTGCGGGATTGTGGTAACAATTCTTTAAATCAAGTTTGCGAGCGTGAAATAAGCACCAATCCAAGTGTACTCAACCAGTTTCCCTGATAGTATGGAGACACAGGACGTCAATTAATGAAGTAGTATTTACTGCCTAACCTAACAATTAAATTGAATGACGAGGTGCGCGGAAGATTCGTGCTCAAATTGGTGTATCACGCTGATCAGCACATGTGCATCATTTAAAAAAGTGTTTTCGATATATATTTTTTCTTTCTTACCTCCGTCAAATTTTCTATCATTGTACTTTAGTTGTATCCTATATTAACATGGAGAAAACCTACCGAAGTAACACAAAAACCAGGCTACAATCTCAATAAAATCTAGACCATTTCCACAGCATGGGAAAATGACAATTGCAATACAAGCTCCGCAGTTAACTTAACATGATCAACATCATCACATATAGCCATACAAATTTTAATAACAGACAGTTCATTACGAAGTAACCCTGGTTAAAAAAATTAAAAATAGAAATAAATATAATTAATTTTAAAAAAGATAACGTCAAAACAAATATTGCCCAATATAGTTACTGTTTTATGGAGTGTTGTTGATCATATCGAGATACCTATGTAAAACATGGAAAGGAGGAAGCCTAAAAATACACAAAACAACATTACGGCTGTCAGCTTTAATTCAATGTTACATCGACATTAGATTTATTGTGGTCTTAAATGTATCTTTCCATATACACGACCAAAACTCTCATTTAATTCTGCATAACTGAGTAAGGAAAGCTACGATGATTGAAATAGAAATTTGCAATGGGATCGCCTCTGAGCTGGATTCTACAGGATTTCTAACCAATAAATGTGATGTGTAGGTAGACCACATCGTGTTAGACGTATGTATTCTCTTCTACGCAACGTAACTGTGGTTTTCTTTAGCAATTTCAGACATAAAAATCTGTCCACCTTTTTTAAGACAGTCTGACGCTGACTGAGAGATTAATGCTCTAGTGACCAATCGAATTAAAGGCCGACGTAAAACTGGTCCGAGACAGCACATATGATTCTTTAAATCAAGTTTGCGAGCTTGAATTAAACACCAATCCCATTATATTTAACCAGTCGTCGAACAACATAACAAAACTACCGCCAGCACATATGATTGACTCAAAAGGACATTCACGGATGTCAATGTTGCTTATTCGTCATTGAAAAAACTAAATTGGCTATGCTTATCAAACAACGTTGATATAATGCCTGTAAGCATCCAGGATCCTCGATTGAAGGGCAAATTTTCACAAGCATATAAGAAATGTATTGCCAGATGCATCGTACACACTACCCTGCAGACACAATATTCTCCATAAAAGGAGACGTCTGGAGAAAGCTATTATGGCTTTCGTGATTCTCATATTCACATTGTCAGTCATTTGCTAAGATGTTGGTATAGAATCCAAGATACTTAAACCTGTCAACTGAGACCAGATCTTGAGGCCGCAGAGTATGAGTGGTAGGTGATCCTGTATTAAAGGGAGCACGACGAATGCTAACCTATCGCAGGTGGATTCAGCATAACATTGGTTGTATAATAGACCATTGCGATCGAATGGAGTCAAGTGTGTCCTTTAAAGGCAGCTATTGTGAAGCGACGATATACGTGTCGCTGTTGAATTACTTTTCTTATGGTACAAATATTATCTGCACAAACTTGTCCTGGCTGGAATCCAGTTTGTTGTATGTGTGAATCGCCAAGACGATGTAAGATATTTGAAGCAAACAACCTAGATAAGATTAAACGAACATTGGTTGCACGGGCGGTGAAAAGAATTACTTTTTAATCAAGGTTACGACCTTGATATAAACACCTGACCTATTATGTAAATCCGTTTGTCAGTAAAAACTAAGTATTGTATAGCGTGTAAAAGGCAATTCATCCAGTAGACCGGTTTCATCCTTATCACGTACTGGCCAGAATTTGTCGCGGCAGGGTGGCTCAGTGGTTAGAGCACCAGATTCCGAAGCAGACGTGCACTGTCCGCAGCAAATTCTGGACAGTGCGTGATGAGTTTCCAATAAGGACCAAACTGGTCTACTGGATGAATTGCCTTTTCTACACTATACACTTCTTTTTTTATACTGACAAAATAAATGTACTTAATGGGTCAGGTATTTATATCAAGTTCGCAACAATGATTATAGTAACTTGTTGTTTTCATTTGACTGAAGTTTTTCGATAATCTCAACCAAACGGTCGGAATTCATTGATATATGGTCTAAGAAATACGATTAATGTCTTAATTTATGGCATAGAATCTTGAACATGCTGTATGTTGTGGGGTGCTCGACATTAACAACATACTGACAAATGTATGTACATAATTGGTCAGGTGCTTATATCAATATCGCAACCTTGATTAAAAAGTAGCCTAGATAAGTCTTGGAGTCAAACTGACTCTACGGTGACTATTGCACGAATAACGACCGTATTTTTTAAATAGAGATGATGGTCGATACACCACAAGCAACCTGCACATTCTAAGGTTATTCAATGCCCCACACAAATTATATCGCCACCAACTTAAAATAAGAAAGGATTCAAATAATCGGGGCTTGCAGGTCTGCATATTTCTTATTATGATGCTCGATCGAGATAAGCATTTTACATCGTTGATAAGTCTATTTTCGTGGATAGAGACTGACGTGTATGTCAAAGAAAATAGATCATCGAAGTACTCTGCCCACATGTTATAACAAAAAATTTTATCGATAATTCAGTTATTGTAGCAACCACTTATTTTTTCGCAAATTACTATTTCCGTTTGACATGATGCACGAATAAGTTGAAACGAACATAGTTTTTTACCTTTTGCGAACGATTCTTCCATAAATCTTCACATATTTCAAAGACCTGACGATTAATTCTAAAGGAGACTACAGTATCTGCATTGTGCAAAGTCGCTATAATCATCATCCACAATACATTCGATTTCTCACCACCAAGATCAGTCAACATCGTTTTTTTTAAAAAGCTTAATACTTTTGTTGAAAAGACGGATGCTAGAGTTTGCTTAAAACTATTTAGGGGTTGTTCATATTTCGCCTTCTGGAAAACGTTTACAAATCTACAACAGATAAGTGCATGTTCAGAGTCCAATTACGATCAGAAAACGAAAATTCTGGATAAAACGACGCCTCATATACCTAAATGCTACGTGGTAAACCAGTTATTATTAACTAAAGATACATTTGCAAACGCGTTGCGTGCTTACGTGTGGCTTACCAGCAGGGGGCGATATTACGCCCTACACTCGCTATCTACCGTTAAACTGTCCCACATTTCATAATGAAATACATAGTGGGCATAGGGCGTAGTACCGTCTAATACTGAAGAGTCGCCAGTAAGCACGAAACAAATGTGAACATGGAATTATACATTTTGTTCATGTTGACTTTGGCTTATCCTTCTGGTCCAATTTGAACTAATTTGTTACTAGGTGCGCAATACCTAGTTCACGCCTATTGTTGTGCATCAATCTGAAATTTATTTTTACAACTAAGTGAAATTTTTCATACTTAAGATTCCAAACCTGAGTAATCAAGTCAATCACAACAAAAATCATATCTAAACTTCCTGCTTCCCTTAGTATAGAACACTTTTAAAGTGGAAAGTGTACATACTTTAGCCTGTGCTGCAATCCGTGGGAGCATATGCAGATACAACAAAAAGGCAACGCTGATTAAGGCTTCGGTCTTTAATTGCGTGTATTTAAGCGCGCTGCACCGAGTCGTTGGTTTTCAGAGATCCATTCAGTTAAGCAAGCCTCAGATCGTGAGCTGATAACAATACCGACTAACCACTGTACAGCTTGAAAAATTACATGGCACCAGAGGTTCGAAACCAATAACGCGTAGAAAAGGTTGGTGCACCAACTTCGTAATACTCGTAGGCTTCTGCCAACTAGTTGCGGATACGCAGCATAAGTCAAATTATGTACGTGCTACATATTCTAACCTTCCAATCTGTTTTAATGCCCGCATATTAAATACGCTGATATGAAAACCTTACCTCCAATCAACTATTCCAACTTTAGATCAGAAAGTTAATGAAATTGTAACGCTACTAGAAATATACATCACCAGCAAGCATAGTTCGATGCTATATCATGATTTCTAACCAAGAGCTATGATGGGACAGTGAACCACACCCTGATAAACGAACTTGTCAAATACCACCAAATGTAGTTGTGGTTGACTTCAGATGCTTTTTTTGCCAAAATTTGTTCAGCGTATGGCAAACACCAATCTGCCACTGTTTGGAAGAATACTGCCCTACAGGGTATTCGACATGAAAACGTACGTAAAGCTCGGTCAAGCCAGCGCAATTGATGTAGCCTCAATTATTTATCTAGCGAGCATTAGTTATTAACGCATTAAATAATACATCAGCAGATGTCAGAATTTCTTATTTGTTCGTGATAACTTTAATGACCAGAGCATATCCAACAATGTGAGGATCTGCAGCATTTCACAGCGTCTGAAGGCATAAAACAACACCCCTTAGTTTCAATCTGTATGGATGCATGTATATTTAAAAATTAAATACTGTACAATTAATGGCATAAAACTGAACAGTGCTTTTTGTTTGTTTTTTTATTTTAGACCATGAGAACAAAATTCAAATTAATGACACAATTTCTTACAAATGAAGAGAAAAAACAAAGAAAGCAAACAAATATTTATTTACAAAATTTGCAATTTGACACGCCTTTCACACCGACCGATGCAATGCATATTTCTTCGCGTACGATTGTATAAGCTGAAAAACAGATATTAATTACTTTAGCAGCCGGCATGTCTCATACAAAAAACATGTTCTCCAATTTATAACCAGTATATACATCAGACATATCACTTACGTTCAGCTATTACACAAATATAACAAAATTTAAAACCAATTTGACAAATATCGATTTCGTGTGACAATTACCATACATACATGCATAAATACAGGCATGTATGCATACACACACGCATACACACATACATACATACATGCATGCATTCATGAAAACATACACAAATGATCATCTGGATCTCGGAGATTGGCGGATTCCAAGAGACAATACAGAAATGCCTAATTAAACAGGCCCCGCTTGTCGCTAGACGCCCCACAGATTTCCAATCAATCAAGTTTTTATTTATTCTAAAGAGTATGGTGCGGCGTGATCGAATAACCGCTATCTTCAACAATAACACCTATCCGAGAGATTTTATGCCTACCAATTTTGCTGCTCCAATCATGCAGCGTTGCCCTAATAGACTGTGGGATGAAGATGTGTAGGTATCGTTCTCCAGCAGTGCCCCAACAATCGCCACATTACCTGACTCTTGTTTTACACAACAAGATCATTATTTTTCATTGCACATATTCTTGATTCAAATTATTTTGACACACGCTCCCAAGTATTCAGAACAAAGAAAAACGCACTAAACCATGTATAAATAATGAAACAGGCAACTGAGAGATTTAGTTGGTGAGCCTATAAGTACAATTGTATACAAGCGTACGGTCATCAAAAATAAACAATCATCTCTTTCTCACCCCCCTCCATGCACGCGTCCTACTCACATGTTAAAGTTATTGTTGTGAATATAGCATAAGCACTAGCTACATACTTGATCAATCTTTACAGCTAAATTACTATTTCCCTTTTTGTAAAATCAAATAATCTACGTAAATAATTTAAATCAATGTCGCGCCCTTGATATAAGCACCAATCCCATAAATCTATTTGTCAGCATAAAGTGAGCAATGTCTAAGGTAGCTTAGGCAATTCATCCAATAGACCGGATTCGTCCCTAGTTGGAAGTCTTTACAAACTGTTCAAAATTTGTCGCGGACAGGGCTCATACCTGGGGGATTTTGTTTCGGAATTTGTGACTCCTACCAAAGCGTCACTCTGCGGCAAACAACGCACAATTTTCAATTAATTAGTAACTTCTTTTTGTCTAGCCTTCCCGTCAGACAGAGCCTAAAGTACCAACTTGCAAATCATCACGGAAAATGGCATTAATAATAGATAAATAAAAGTAATACTAAATTATATATATACAAGTCTAACAAACAATTCCAGGATGTATCATCTATAATTTGTGTGTAAATGTATTAACCATGATAAAGGTGGAAATATTTTAAGTGTTTCATACTGAAAGAAGGATTTCAGTAATATCGTAAATGCAAATGGTAATTGACAGTAACAATTTTGTATAATTATTTAAAAATATAATGACTATTTAAATAGATTTAAAAAAGGGAAACAAATTAGGAAAGAAAATTTAAGCATTCTAAAATTGGACTGGCACAAAGAAATATATGTTGGCACAGTTTATATAGTAATATCTTAACAAATTCTAATCCAATACTCATAATCTTTTGATGGAGCTGGTTTCCTAATTAAATTTTTCAGACGTCGCATCCTACCATATAAAGACAAGCGATTCATACTGTAATTTCATTCATAATGTCACATGGCGACTTATTTTCAATTGACTCTAAAATCAATCTCATTGTTTCATTCCGACACTCCTAGTTAATTGCCCCTGGTCTCCATTGAGTAACGTTCAAGATCAGACTTAGTATGATGCCCAGACTTATAATAATTATTTGGCCCAATCTTGGTTTGGCAAAAAAGATAATTGATTGCATGGCATCTCATAAAAGGATGGATTTAATGTGCCCATATAGATTCTGGACATGCATATGACAATAGTGGAATTATTTTTTATTGCTTCTCTATTAGAATTAGGCAAAGGCTACAATCGCACATTACCATAGAAGAAACAAGTTTAGATTGCATCAACTGGAAACCTGGTAATCGAAAAAAGAAAGTATGCCGCACTCAGACTTAGACTGAACAGTATATCCATTATCGCAGCGCTGTTCCCATTTCCAAAAAAATAAAATCGATGCACAATTCATCCAACAAAATAAAGCGAATTTGTTCAGAATAATATTAATGCCAATAACTGGGTACTTCAAAAGATATGTCCAAGTAGGAGTGAAGCATCAGTTATAAAATTCTGTTGTCATGCCGACTGAGATATCGCTGAATTTTTCCCGTTTTGTAAGAATGTAATTGGGCATAACGCCTTTTCAAATTAATAAAGATAGGCAGGCGTCAAAAAGCCATTCAAGCCACCGTATAATCTTAGAGCTAGAATGGGTTATTTGTTAAGTTTATTTGTAAGAATAAATACCCAGATATGGGATATGAAATTTCAGAAACTATTGGTCACTTGAGATATAATCGAAAGTTGAGAGAAAATGAGTCCAAGTTGAGGAATTATACCATATTGAACGGATGTAACAGATACAAAAATTTTGTAAGGTGGCGATTTTGTCATAAAAAATATGAACGCGTAAAAGGTACATCTGTTATTCATTGCAATCCTATTTATGTAGTCAAAGTTTCAGGCAAGATAAACAGCTTATATTGATTTACAGATTTAGGGCACACGGTACATACGATGGTAATTGCTTCAGAGTCTAGCAGCTCATTCACTGCGCCATCCATGTCACGCACCAAACGCATTTTTCAATCATATACCGTCAGTCGTTCCTTTAAGTGAATCCTGTAAGGCATCGCTTTCTATCAATAGTTCCAACTGACCACCCCCGATCTGACACCATGACAAATATAGAAGTTGTATTGATTTAAAACATCATGGCAGGATTTTAGCATGCAAACGTTGCAAGTAAAAACATAAAATTGTATTTGCCACCGATTTTAATGCCAAGTTTATACCAAAACATCGATTTAACATCACTTTCACAAGAGGCATGATGTCTTTTCTATAATAAGGTGTGGCTTCATAGAAATTTAGGCCGAAAGGGGTGTTAAGAAGGCTCTACCCAAAGGAAAGGATAGTGGAAACATAATTTAGTATATAACTGAAATACCCGTGCACTGTGGGCCAACGATATCGCATTGGATAAATGCAATTCTCCAAAGCAGAGTTACCTTGGTTTGAGCATCGGTCTTCGCAAACTCTGGCAGGTACTTGAAGAGTTCCCAATAAGGACAAACCCGATCTGCTTAATGAATTTCCTTTTCATATCTAATTTTTATTGGTATGTATACAATCAAAATCATGAGGTAAAACTCCTACGCATTTTCCTTTTATAGAGGCCTCGCATCTGCTCTATAATGACAGATAGTAGGTGGCCACTTGGAACTATCGGTGGAAAGCGATGCCATATAGGTTTTACAACAAATAAAGATTAGCCAGAAGGCATGTTGACATAGGACTGAAGATTGCATATAGTACCCAGTTTGGGTCCCGCAATAAATTAGCTGAAAAATTCCGGGTTAAGCCAAGATCGCGTCAATTATGGCAAGTTCGTGATGAGTTACAATAAGAAAGAAACTAATCCGCTTTAAGAATTTAATTTGCTACTGTACGCAATGTTATTTTTATACTGACAACACGTGTAATAACTTCCTGCCCTAACGTTTAAAACCAATATATCTTCCATAGGTGTCAGGATTTCCGTTTTATGATGTCAGATCGACGGGGTAAATTCGAACTTTAGATCGACAAGAAAGCCTGACCAAAAATCTAAGTTTGTATGTGACTGAAAACTGCATGTGTTGCGCGGCTTCATCGGAGAATGGTCTAAGTTGTAAGGTTCTGAAGCAACTCGTCCCCGGCTCCGATACCGGCCGCATCAAATTTGACAATTAATTGATGAGTTCCCAATAAAATTGAAAACCGTAAATTTGATCCATTGCATTTTCTACCATAGGTAATGCTAGGTTTAAGCTGACACTTTAAAATAAATAAAAATTACATAAATCAAATAGCAAATAAACATACTTCTTGGATTTTAATTCGTGATGATTCCACATCCTGTTTGCTGCAAATGTCCACATTTGTTTTCGTTTTCCCCTTCTCCCTTTTATTAAAACGCGCTCTTTTTATAGCCATGGCCAAAGGATCAATTATTCTATCCTCATCACTAAAATATATTTAAACAAAAAAATTTAATAACAGTTTGCATTAACAATAACACATCGTGTCTATTAAAAGAGGTAGATTGAATGAATAATTGAACTACAACAGCATGTGAGATGATGACTAAATATATGGTAGGAAAAGTAAACAATACGTAAAAAGATCATCGTTCCTGAAATTCACTAACACAATGCTCAACCTGGTCTCAAAAAAAGATAATCTATGCCAACCGTACATAAATTTCCAAAAAGAAACAGGCTAAATTCTCAGTTCGCTCTTGTACCTCGAGGAGTAGCACGCGATAGAAACAAATTAGACTCTTATGAATGAAAGCAACCAATCCGCTTGTTAACTAATTTATACCTGCGCTCATTATGGAATGATCTACGTCCATTTTTCTTTGATTAAGAATTTTGAATCGTGAAACTGGCAATAGGTTAATAATGTTTCCAGTTATACATTATACATTACCAACGAATTCAACATTCTCACAGACAGCAAAACACCAGCAAATAGCTGATATTTCAATGTCGTACAACAAAGAGAAATCCAAAAGCAAGCATCATGATAATAATAATAATATTCATATTAATAATAATAATTATAATAATAATTATAATAATAATAATAATAATAATAATAATAAAATAAAAAATAATATTTAAAATAATAATAATAATAACACAAACAATAAATAATAATAACAATAAGCAATTAAAATTAATAATGGCAGTGAAACAATCTTTTTGTCAAAATATTTTTTAGTTGGAACAGAAGAATGATTTATGTATGAATGGATTGAGCCTAGGAAACAAAATTGGCGCCACCTAGACCTCTACACAAAACTCAATTTTAAGGAAAGGGGAAATTAACCATAAAAAAATAATGATTCCATTGTACAAATCATTTTGAAAATCGATTAGAAAACATCGCCAGTACAGCTTGCGAATTTTACTGCCATTTGACAGATTGTAGTATAGCCATGCAATGCAGTTAGCGAGCTAAAATGACGTATATTTGTATGCACAGTGTATATGTACGTGCAGCTTTATTATAGGTTAGTGAGATGGTCCCATATAGATGACGATTTCAGATGCTTACAGGCATTCGACCATCGCCGTTTGCGAAGAATAGCGACTTTTAGGTTTCCAACAACAAATAACTAACACTGACATACGTAGACGTATTTTTAAATCGGCAAAAATTGTTCCTCATTAGGCAAAAAAGCAAAGGCTCTATCAACTTAATTGGCTTAGAAACAGTCTTCTTATGTCTTCAGTTCGTTTGCCCAGGAGAGCGTAAGAAACAAGGTGGGCAGACTTTGACATGACAGAAATAGTTAAGATAAACTACATTTATGTTGGGTAATAAGGCACTTGGGTGGGGTCCACGGGACATACGACCTAAAAATCCAGGAGCACAGAGTGGCCAATAAGAGCAGCATAACATCTACTTTAATAATCAGGTCAATTGATGATGGAACACTAAAACTTGTTTTAAATATGTCAGTATAAACTAAGAATTATATAGTGTAAAAAAGGCAATTCATCCAGTAGATCGGGTTGGTCCTTACTAGGAACTCATCTCGTACTGGCAGAAATTCTCCGCAGACAGGGCTCGAACATGCGCACGTCTGATTCGGAATCTGGTGCTCTAACCAATGAGCCACCCTGCCGCAAACTACACACAATTTTCAGTTGTATAATAACAAATGCAAATCAGTTAGTAGTTTTCTTTTAACTGGAGCACATATGACACCCATTTAGACCTCGAGTCTGGTCTATACATGCAGTAACTTTTTTTGTTAAATTTGTAGTGATGGAATGAGAGCAAGCGTTCCAGACGTGAAGAGAAAGTTTCGGCTACTGAAGGAAACTTTGGTCACTGACATCTGGGCAGATAGTGCTCATCAGGCTTGGTTGGCAAACTATCCAGAACATGAAAAACCCCGAATACAAACCATCACTAAAAATGGGCGCCCTAGTGTTCTTTTACAGTCCACAAATAACCATGAAACTTAAAACTTACAATGATTACATATTGTATCGGCCGTCGCGCAGTATAAAAATGGTCGCCTTATCTTTTGGTTCGCGCAGGGTGGATAAGCGAAATCGGGCTATTGCAGGCAACTTGATCTTCGATTCTGACTCCTTTCCTTCCCCTTCCTCTTCTCAATCCAACAACACCACTCTTTTATATACTTTGAATATGGTTAGTGTAGATCATAACACTGAGCCCAATATCAGGTTGCCAAATATGGAAATATCTGCAAAAATCATGATGACAGTGGATTCAAATATTTCGGTACGCAATCCGAAAATCAGGTAAATATGGAAAATGGTTCTAGTAAACGACCATTCATTAAAAGTTAGGTTTTAACGTAGGTGCATTTAATGTGCGAACATTAAAACAATTTGGACAACAAGAATCTCTTGCATGTACGTTGAATAAATTAGAAATCGACGTGTTGCGTATCTGAAACCAGAATACAGAACCCTATGTGCATTACAGAACTAGTTGCACCATCCTTATCTATGCGTTATTGACTTCGAACATCTGGTTCCACAGAGTTCTCTCAAGCCAGTAAATGCTGCGTTGGTGTTCCTTAGCGCACGAGCTGAAGCTTGCTTAATTGAATTGGTCCCCATTAAATAGTCGACTGTGTGCGACTCGTTTAAATACATCAACGTTGCCTCTCCGTTGTATCTGCAATTGCTTTTACCGATTGCAGCACAGACGAAATCAAGGACGCTTTTTACTCCGACCTATGCTCCTTACCAAGTAGAGCACGAATTTCAGATATAGTCCTAGTTATGGGTGACAAGAATGCTCAATTTAAGTAGTACAAAGTTCAGACGTAGTGTTAGACTTTGTGCTACATGGCGTCCTCCAGCACCCGGACAAAGGTGGACAGATCCTGTAGAAATTAGTTATAGATGGCGTGGTTACATCCAGGATTTTCGTTCTTTTTGGACCAACTTATCCGTTGTAGATTTGCACTAAAATTTTCTGATAGAATAATTAATAATAAACCCCAAATTGATGTAGGCAAACTCGAACAACCGTCCTTCCGACAAAAATATGAAGATATTCTAGTCTAATCTAGCTGGTCTGGATTACGAAAATCTGAATTTACTTTGGTCCAAGATAAGTTCCACTATGCACAATGCAGGTACTAATATATGTGGCATTGCAGGCCACCGTAGAAATAATCATTGGCTCTCTGTAAAATCTATGGAGATACTCGAAACAAGACGCCAAATTCCACCTTGCTCGACTCATAATAATACCCGTTGCAATATAAGGCGCCAACTTAAGCGCAGCCGAAAAATCGATCTAAAAAACTTTTGAACCAGAAAGGTTGAAGAAATGGAAAAAGCTATTGCGTTAGGTAATAGTCGCTGTTCGTATCAACTTATTCGCGCAACAGGTCCGAGTGAAACTATAAATGATAGTAGCGATCATTTATTAACCGTCTTGATAGATGGGTTGAACGCTTCAAAGATCAATTTTCTTGGGCACCAGCGTTAGTTCCAATTGCCGAAATCATGTTTGCATCAACAAAGTGGAGTTCTAGTCTCGAAGAACCATCCGAGTTAGTATTATGCGATGCAATCCTATCTCTAAAACGCCGCTAAGCCGTAGGCTCCGATGATTTGCTTCCAGGATTATTTAAGGATGGTGACCATATAATTTCAGGAGATTTGATCAAACCTTTTCATACGATTTGTAATGAGGACACTATACCACTTGATTAGAATGATCGACCAGCATTCCTATCTTCAAAAAAGGCAATCGTAATTCGTGCGATAACCATCGGGGAATAAGCTTGACTCCAGTCGTATCTAGGTTATTTGCATCGATTATCCTACGACGTCTTGACGCTTCACGTAAATCACATAAAAAAGAACAGGACGGATTCCGCGCAGGACGAGGTTGTATAGATAATATTTTTGAACTGAGACATTAATATCACCATCCCACAATAGCCGTCTTTCTAGACTTCAAGGGTGCATTTGTTTCGGTGGATCGCAATGTTTTATTCCATATTTTGTCGAAAAGCAGCGCGCCCACAAAATTTGTTAATAATATACGAGCTCTACACAAATACTTCTGGTCGCTTTAAGGTCTACAACAAATTAAAGCATAACTTTACAACCAGCCGTGGTGTTCGTCAAGGTTGTCCACTTTCCCCATTTTTGTTTAATTTTGTAATCGATGCTATTATGAACAACACTCTCCCACACATTCAGGACACTAGAGTTGAAGTTCTCCCAGGAGCTAAACTAGTCGATCTTGACTATGCGGACGATATCGTACTATTATTCGACAATCAGCATGCTGCCCAGACCACCTTAAATAGATTAGCAGACGTTGTTCCGTCTTTCGGTATGAAATTCGCAACTCCTAAATGTAAGATACTGTTACAGGATCACCCACCACTCACTCCAAAGTTGCGACTGCAGCATGAAGATCTTGACATAGTCGACAGGTTTACATATCTTGGGAGTTCTATCAATAACGTAGGCAATATGTCCGACGAGGTGAGAATACGGATCGCGAGAGCTAGAGTATCTCTTTCGAACCTTCATCATTTATGGAGAAATGCCATTATTTTACTTTGCCTTAAAGGTCGTGTTTACAATGCATCTGTAAGCGCAGTCTTACTATACGCTAGTGAAACTTGGCCTCTTAGAGTTGATGATTTAAGACGCTTACAGGTATTCGATCATCGTTGTTTGAGAAGTATGCCACATAGTGGTTACCAACAACGAATAATCAACATTGACATATGGAGACGCATTTTTGGATCTGACAATAAGTGATCGTCGATATAAAAACAAATTAGGCTCCATCAACTTCGTTGGTTCGGTCACGTTTTGAGTATGCCCTCATTTCGATTGCCCAGTAGAGTTCTATCCTCTCATCCAGCACCAAATTGGCGTAAGAAGCAAGGTGTGCAGATTTTGACATGGCAGAAACAACCGAAGTCACTTACCTCCAAATTGAGTAGTATAGGACCCAATCGTCTGTTAGGATGGGGTCCTTGTGCGCATCATAGTTGGTTAGAAACCCTTCGCGATATGGCATTGAATCTAGCTCAGTGGCAATCTTGTTGTAGATGTCTAGGAGAATCATCATCGTAACTTTCTTTTCTTAGTAGGGCAAAGTTAGCTGCGAGGTTCGGTTTGTTTATGACGTGATACAGTGAAATCCGCAAGGAAGCTGTATTGCTGTATTGCACGAATGCTAACTTGGCCATATTGGTGTTGTGGAGAAGCTTAGTTGCCTCATTTCTGTGAGTTATCGTAAAAAATTTACCCATAGTAACTAGGGATTCCTTTTCTCTCTCTAACTCTCGTAAATCTCAATAATAATTTGTCTGATATGTTATTTTTGTTTTCATTTATATAATTTTTTCACTCCTTATGGTTATATGTCAGTGAAACATTAGTCACTTTTACTTTTGTATGGCTGGACAAAGTTCCAATTAACACATCCCTATCTGTCATTGTTTAACAAACATCAATTTATATTAATTATATAAATGTTCATTTCAATGTCACTTTCCTGTCTGCGGCAAATTCTGGCCAGTACGTGATAAGTTCCCAATAAGGATGAAAACGGTCTACTGGATGAATTACCATTTCTACACTATCCAATACTTAATTCATACTGAAAAATATGTGTATATAATGGGTCAAGTGTTTATATCAAGATCACAACATTGATTATAGTAAATCGTATAAATATAGTATTTGCTTGTTTTAAGACAACGTTTTTGATACGACTTCATCGTCAAATCTGAAATCTCTATAGAAATATGTTAAAATAAGAAAAAATAAATATAAATTCGCGAACTAAAGTGATCTCGAAGATATTAGATATTAGCATGAACTCGTGTAAATTCATACTAACCTGCATGAATCAACGTCTAGTAAAATGTCCGCTTCAGCAGCATTACGGAGAAACCAGTCGCAATCAGCTTTTCTTTTCCGTGCATTGTGCTCAAGCTTGTCGGCTGTACGAGCTAACTGTATGGCAGAAGCACTGAAATCTAGTTCTTCTTGGGAACATTTCATCGAGCGTATTTTCTCATTAGAGGATATTGGCTCAGTCTGAATCAAGGAAACAGCATGAGATAGGGCAGTTGGCAAGTCTGGAAGATCTATTTTTGTATTATCTAAAAATAAAACGTAGACAATACGATACAGCAAAAAACATACAAATGATCAAAAACGTTGCTAGGCAAAGGCATTACCTAGTAGACTAAAATTATCTCAACTTATAAATTTGTGTATGTGTGTGATATAAGTACAAGCATCTTTATGTACAAACAACGTATTTAATGAACACACACTCTTATATATATATATATATATATATATATATATATATATATATATATATATATATATATATATATAACAGACCGTCTCTACCTAGAAGGCTGTCAGCAATTTGAACAATAGCTGCTTAGTCCAAAGGCTACTTGCTATTATTAATTTAGTCCACATCATTACGTTGGCCAAATAACTCAGTAAATCATAACACTAAAATGTATAATGATCAAAGGTATATTGAACTTGTTAACAAGGTATTATTAATTAAACGGGACTATTAATAGAATGACCAAATAAAACTAATATGCAAAATTATTTGAAAGATAGCAGAAAAATATGCATATATTATATGACGGGAAACTCTAAAAAACCATCTATGATTTGTTAAATAACGAAGGTAAAGTTAAGTTGTACGTGTGATGTAATCAACAATAAATATGGCACAGCAAATGTTTGTAGTTTATCCAATAGCAGTTAATTTTTTTATGTCAGAAAATTGTACAACAAGTCATCAGTTGTCTTTATTTGTGATTGGTTAACACCACAAAGACACTGAAACCAGAAAACCTTTAGCGCTCTGCTTCAATAAAAAATCCGCTTGACTTCTCCCTTGTGCAATAAAACAGAAAGAATTCTTATGGATGAACTTTCTGATTAACCAAAATGAACACTGTTCTTAACAGTTTTTAAATAACCGCGAAAAATTTTGATTTTACACTAAAATTTATTTCTAGAAATGACGAAATAAAAATGCCCCTAAGAGGGGGCTATTAAAATGTGTCATGATATATATATATATATATATATATATATATATATATATATATATGCATACATGCACAAAAACATACACATACATAAAAAGCGCAGATTTAACTAACTAGCACAAAGAGATCTCGCGTAGTTCCAAATCATTTGACTAAGCAAGCAAGGCGTCCTTCTGCAAATTTCTATAACCAGGAAGGACGATCGGGTGTCGATTGGGCAAAGATTAAAAATAGTTGTTCTGTGATAGTGGAGCTGTAGTACCAAGTTAATAACTAATTAAAAATTGATCACCCTAATGCGTACGTACTTAATGGTTACGTATTTTAAAGAATCAGCATCAAATTACAAACAAAGTATTTGGTCAAGTTATGCGGAAGGTTTGCGATTTTTAGTGATAGTAAAATCAAATCAACATAAAATAAAACAATGTAAGACATAACATAACATAAAAATACATAGTAAAGAATATCAAATCAATGGAATTTCGTGGCAAAAAATCATATAATCCAATTAATAAACTGATATCCTACACGTTATGCCCACTGCATAATTAAACAAGTATCAGTGCTTCGTATCAAGGGATATATATATATATATATATATATATATATATATATATATATATACTACAGATGTTAATATTGTCGTATTAATAAAATGAAACAAAACCAATGAAACCTGTTGGAGTGTAAATTGTCAAACCTCCATAATAATGGAGTTGGTAACTTTTACAGATTAGGTATATAGAATACATATCTATTTAGTTTGTTTTGAAGTAGCATTGTCAACAATTATCTACGCTTTAATATAATAGTGAGTTTTCAGAGTAATAACAAATTTACCGTGTGAGTCGTCAGTAGGCATGAAAGACATGTTAATTGGTTTATACTTTTGGCTCAGGCTGACTTCTGCATATTTCTCAGATTCTATTTCCACTAACTTGTAACCATATATACAATGCCTTATGTATGGAATAAAGTGACCTGTTTTCAATGCAACTTCCTAAAAGTAACTATAAGGTTCAAGAAACGCATAATAACAGAACTCGCAATAAAGCAGCACATATGAATTAGTAATTTTCTGAACGCGACAGTTTAAATCTTAATTATAAATAAAGCTAAGAATGTAAGAATTTTGAAGCTACTATAAAAAGAAGTCCGGTTGGCTGAAAAGTAGGTAGGCACAAGATACCTGGAGAAACTTGATTTTGTTCGATCATGGATCGAATCAACCGACTCCATTGGATAAGGTCACTAGGTGCGAGAAGAACAACAGAAACACCTGACCGACCTGCTCTTGCTGTTCTACCACGTCTGTGCAAATAGGCCTCACAAGTACGAGGAGGATCGAACTGAATAACCCAGGCTATACCATCTTGTCGTGTAGAATTGCCATGTTTCGAATTGTGTCTGCAAAAAACACCAAAAAAGACAAAGTCATAGATTTGTGTGTAAATATGATAGTTTTTAATCCGTATCTAAGGGTTCTGTTGTATATCAATGCGTTGAAATACGAATTGCGTTCATAATTATTTCGGCATATAATTCTGGTCCTGTTGAGTTCAAGACATCTAGTGGAACTGATGCGCAGAACAATTAATCACCATGAGGAGTATTCTTAAAATAATAAGCTGGCAGATTATTTGTGCTATAAGGTAATATCCTTTGCGATTCAAATAAACGATAGGACACCATTTAGCGTTTCGATCTGGAGGGACGCAACTAAAATATCTCATCTATCAATTCCTTCAATGAATTTAAGTCAAACAGATTACAGTTAATGTATTTTTGAATAGGTTACAGTTAAACGATATCAAATTACTTCGTTTAAATTTAACTATCATAAACGGCAACGATGACGCTTTTTACTCATATCTAAGCTATTAACTAAGTATAGAAAGAAGAATAAATCTCAAACTCGAATATCTATCTTTCAAACAAAAATATGAAAATATTCTAACTCATGTGTAAAACTGGTATTTATGGAGAAAATTCAAATGTACTGTGATCAATGATTCCTCGAGGCTTCACGGGATAGACTCTGGCGATAGTGGCCGTCTTGAAAACCTGAAATACTTCAACAATGCCATGTAGTTGGAAAGTATACTTTGAGACAATATGACGTAAACTGTATTAAAGTTGACGCCCCAATTCAAAGCTTAGGCTGCATTGAACCATTTAGTTTTAAAATTTATCTTCAAATACGTCTCACAGTTGTTCAAAAAAACGTCTCTTCATTTCAGTGGTCCAAGTGCCGTCTCACTCCTGTTCTGCCTTTCGCACTGTAGAGTTATATCACGAGAATCAAAATTAGTTTTTTTTCTTAATTCACAGAACTCAGAGAAGTTACCAATTTAAATGTACGTTCAACTTCTAAATTGATTTTAGTCATGAACTTTTAAGCCTCAACAGAATTCAAATCAAAATATTGGTGGTCTATTTCGTATTTTCTCGAAATATGGCGCTATTCACAGAATATTCTTATTTGGACTTAATGCGTAACATTTGTCCTTATCGTTGCTACTTTCATTCCCTTAAAACGTGCTGGAACAATTTTGCTACAATTTTCTATACCATGATTTACTCCTTCCAAAATGTGCCTTACAACAACATTTCAGTTCGTGCAGGGACATCAAAAGAATGAATTGCTACCTTTACTATAGGCAAAGATAAATAGTATTTTCAAATATTAGAAACAAACCTACATACTTTATCAATTAATTTACATAGGCCAAAAAGCAGACATTCAACAACTAGGATTAAATAACATTATCATTTAAATGGCTTTGTTAAATCGAATGGTACGTGCCCGTTAGTACGCAAAATATTGGTGAAATTTCGCACATATGTTGATCATATAGTGACTTTAAAATAACAATTAAATTCAATAATATAAATGAGTTAGGTCTTTATGAGACATTGTGGATTTTTTTAAATTGCAGAACGATTATTCAAGCAAGAAGAAGTTATATATGTTAATCAATATTACATTCTCATTCTATTATTGAATTGCATATTCATTTTGCTTTTCGAATATATATATACTTATTTGAGTAAATGAAAAATGCGCCCCGAATCCGTAATAATTCTTTGAACATTGTAAGAAAATGATAAATTTAAAAAAACTCGCATTTTAAAATAAAAAAATGGACAGTTAATAATCAAACCAACTTACACGGGCTCTGCCAAAGTGGACTGATTCTCTTTGCCAGCAGCCTGCTGCATTTTCTTAGATTTTTTACCGACGTTTTCAATTCCATATAATGAAGCACTGGTGGCCAAGTCCAAACCACGCGCGGCCACATCACTGGCTAGCAGTATTCCATTAGGATCGGCTACAATTTAAAAAAGTGCTATAATGCCTAAGTAAACGCAACTCAATATGCTGCACACAAGGCTTCAGTAGATACCATAGCCACACGACCTAATAATTTACGTTATCCTATCGGACATATTGAGGACGTACAGGAGCAAGGAACTAACTGTGCGTAGGCTAGAGACAATAAGTCAAATCTGGATTGCGTGTACGTTAGCATGGAAAATGGTGGCTGTCCTGATCAATATCAACTATGGCATCATGTTTTCTAGATACGGATAGATGTGCCCAATGATTATCGGAACAAATGAGAATAACATCGTGAGTACACCAGACCGGGCTCATTGGTAATCAGGTCCAAAATTTCACACCACGAACAAGTCATTGTTAATTTAATTTTTTAAATCGAGTATATATTATACGCCAAGCGTCTACGCTAAACCGCCAGATATTCAAATTCGAATAATTCTCAAAGAAATCGCCAAGAATTGCCTATTCGCTAAATTGAAACCTAAAATTTCTACACTATACAATTCTTAGTTTATACTGACATATGTAAGCAATTAATGGGTCAGGTGTTTATATCAAGACCGCAACCTTGATTATAATAATTGTTATCACCACCCGCGCAACCAATGTTCGTTTAATTATATAAATGTTCATTTCAATACCACTTCCCCATGTAATGTGGTGTCTGTTCAGTAATGACAGATTGGGCATGGTTAGTTGGAACTTTGGGTCTAAATGGATGCCATATGAGCTCCACCTAAAGGAAAAATTGACTAACCAAGTTACATTAGTTAGTATATAACTGAAAATTGTGTGTAGTGTAGTGTGCGGCAGGATAGCTCAGTGGTTAGAGCACCAGATTCCGAAGCAGGCGTGCCCAGGTTCGTATCCTGTCCGCGGCAAATTCTGGCCAGTACTTGATGAGTTCCCAATAAGGACGAAACCGGTCTACTGGATGAATTGCCTTTTCTACACTATACAATTCTTAGTTTATACTGACATATGTAAGTAATTAATGGGTCAGGTGTTTATATCAAGACCGCAACCTTGATTATAATAACTTCATATAGTCTTAGACAATTCGCCAAAAAATTTCAATTCTCTACATATAATATAGACCGAGCTTGTAAACTTTGCCGACACAATGGCCTTCAAAATAACGACCCTGTACTGAGAACAAACACAATGGATTTCAAGGTAATCTAAATTTTACAAAAAAATTAAGAATTAAAACTAATTCTGAACACCTGCTACTCCAGCAAATCGATATACTGTGACATCAATTGCCACATTTCGCGTCAATCTTGACACAATTCAATTAAATATATAACCGTTAGATACTGTTTGTGGCGGCGAACTAATATATATGCAATTTTGTGTAAGGTATTGCGTACGTAGTAAAAAAATAGTTCAAAGGATAAAGCGAAAACTGCATGAAGGAAAGATATGCCCGCCTATACAAATGCGTGTCGTTTTTACTAGCGACTCATTAGTTAAAGTCCGTACAACACCTAATACCCCCATATATTTTATCAAGAAATTTTGGACGTGTGAACGGTATAATCTCCTGTACGAATATGTATTCAATCAATACTAAAGTCAACTTAATACACAAATTTTAAATTCGGAAATGCTCACTCTCTTGACGGATATTCTGAAAATCCATGTTCCATAATCTGCCAAGACGTTATTGTATCAGTACAAAATTGGACAACTCAAGCTAAACGGTGTTTCTATTATGCAAAACTTAAAAACCGGATAAATCAGACGTAATTTCGTAAAATATACATTTTCTATTTTTAGTATTGTAAAATTGAAAAATACGGAATATTATATATTACAGTTCGTATTTATAAATATAATTTTAATTAGTATTATTGAAAACAAAAATCGAAATTGATAATAACGGCTTTGTATGCAAGACTACTGGAGGTTAGAGCCGCATATCTAATTTTGATTTCCATATATATGCAATGCGGTTTGATCCTCGCTAGTCAGTTTTCCGTCGTACTTCGATGATGATCATAGAAGGTCGAAATGCGTCAGCGCGTTACGACTGGCGGTAGTTCTGTTATGTTGTTCGACTGGTTAAATACAATTGAATTAATGATTAATTAAAGTTCACGAACTTGATTTCAAGAATTTGCAGTAGGTAGACTTACGGTTCCGACTGGGTTCATTCTAATTTATTAAGACGAGGTTCATGAAGTTGAAACTACACATCAGACATATTTGTCTGAATTGCATATACTTCGTTCTAATAATGGAGACTGAATTTTCAGAAGCATCAAACGCAGTGAAGCAATATCCACGGCCAATGCATGTTAAGCGATACAAAAAGAATGATTTCTTAACGTATTCAAATATCTCCCAACAAACAAGAATCCACATAAAATATAAACAACCAAATGTACTGCAATAGCAGAGAGCAAGAACGAACAATCTTTATTATCACCATTAAACACACCCTGAAATCGTTCTAATGCTTTCAGTCGCTGCTTCTGAATCATGTCGGCATGAAGTACGCCAATATGCATTTCACACGTTGCCTGAATGGACGCATCTTTGCCTCCAACTTTTCCTGAATTTACCTTAGACTGTACATGTCTAGCAGCTGATTTAAAGAGGTGATCGTCAGAAAAGGCACCAACTGCAGCCAACTGACGCAGAACACCTGCAAGTCGCCGAACGCCGGTTTTACTGTTTAGAAATACCAAACAACGCCTTGTGCTAGTTGGCTGTATGCACAAAATGTAAACAACAAAGACGATAATTCATGGCACAGAGAAATTGAGTCTGGCTTTTTTACCATGCAAAATTTAAGTGAGCAATAGAAATAAGTCGCAGCAATGCCTTCAAAATATTATATATGCCATGTATAATTTTAGGTAAACATTTGAAAGTAATGTAATTTTAATTTAAGAATATTTAATAAATAGGAGTAAAACCTCATGCATAATACACTTCAATACAAAAAATGGCAAAAGCCATTGATCACGCAAGATCATATCTTGGCTGGAATAGTTGATTCTTTCGGTAGTGAATAAATAAAAGCAATTTTTGGATTAGGCCTATTCTTGTTAGCATTATGAAGCAAAATTAAAGACAGTCAGAGAAATGCAGATGCACAGATTATATTCAGTTCATTAACAAATTTATTCAACTTGTTCAATTGCGAAGAGTAAATTTTGCAATTATCGTCTTCTAAAACATGTAACTCTGTCATTCCATTTGAAAAGCACATAAAAATTTGCCTAGTTTGGTATGTTAATTTTTAAATTAATGTGGTCAGTGATTGTGGGAATGTTGTATCATTTGTCAGCTGTATTTAGACTAAAATAATCTGGGATCCCCTCTTTTAGTAATAGACCAATCCTACAAATATCGCTCTCTAAACAGCTCTCATGTTCATAAATAAACAATATTAAATCGTTGTGTAATTTAAACAGTTAGTTTTACTTAATCCATTAATTATATTTCAGGATTCATTATATAAATATCTAGATAGATAAATGAAGAGAAGATTAAACTAACAAATTGAAAATTTTATAATTGTTTTGCAGAGATGGATTTTTATTAAATTTAAGTATTATACACCATATATTTAGAAATTATTAATTAAACAATTTATATGAAAATGGCGCAATCAGTAACATGTTTTGCCTTTAACTGCATAGAAATTCTGCAACCGACATCATGGAGTTTAAGTCGCATCTCTGCGTTTCAAAATATGAAATACATACTACAGTTTGATCCCAGTAATAAATTTGTCTGTCAATTTCTGACGATGACTCATAAATAAATGCGTCAGCACCTATAACTGACGCTAGTCTCGCTTTATTTTACGATTGGCAATAAATTCGGATAGGTGCTTATCTTAAGTCCACAAACTTTAATTTGATAATAGTTTTTAGCGTTGAAATTATTCGTAACGTAAAACGGACATCCGACCAACAGGCATCATATGAAATGCATTAAAGTTTACATTTTTTCGTGAGGGTAAAGCACATTTTGTGAAACATCGATCAAAAATTTTCAGTACTGGAAGTGCTTAACTTAAAGTGCGATTACATAAAATCGATTATTTATCAGGTATTTCGTACCTAGTAAGAAATAAGAGCATCTAGTATCCAACGTATATGTCAAAATTAGCATGAAAACACGGTATAATCTTATGTACACATGCGTTTCGTGTTTAATTCCGACTCATTAGTAGGAGCATGCGCTTCACTACAAAACCCCTACAGATTCGGCCAAAATATTTTTTTCATCACCTACATCTTCATCATCACCAACAACACTAAAACAACCTGATATGATTGTTTATTTGTACACACATTTATATTCACACCGTTCGTATACTAACATGTTTTGCTTTGTCTTTTAGCATGTATATCTGCATTATATGATGAATAAAGCCTAATATTTTAGGCAACTCTTTCTTCTGACTTGTCGACTCACTCTGCCCGTTTGCTGTGCTTGTTACTGTGATTCAGAACACAACCCTTAATAATTGATGCTTCATTGCACATATTAAATAAAAAATACAGACTAATTATTTAAAAAAAATAAATTACAATATATTTTTACACGACTTTAACTGAAAAAATCTAAAAATAGTAATTTATAGCAAAAAAATTAATGGGAAGAACTAATTTATATGAAGAGAGTTACCTAGAACGAAGAAATGATAAGATGACACCAGCAATACAGCGTCTTGCCATACTGAGAAAAGAAAGCTAATATGATTCTATTAGAAATGTGCAACAAGATCGCCAATGAACGCAGTTCGATTTTATAACGAAACAAGAAGCAATATGGGCACTAGGATACCATCATGGTAGACGAACAGGTCATATACTAACCAATTTGGCTGTAGTTGAATGTAGATTTTTCTGCCATATTTGTTCGCCTTGTTTCTGACATTAATCTGGCGCTGGCTGTGAGGGTATTTTTCTAATGGGCAATCGAAATGAAGGCATAAATTAAACGTGACGGAGCCAGTATCGGTGATGAGGAATAACAAACTTTAAACAAAACACAAAAGCAGCAATAGTATCACATCTTATGTACATATACAGTTGGTATAACTTCCAAATCCAGAATTATATATAACTATTTATAAGACACGCCTTGTTCAAAACATACTTTTAACTTGTAATTCTGTAAGTTTGTAATTTTGTTATATTGTTCGACGACTGGTTAAATACAATGGGATTGGTGTTTACTTCAAGCTCGCAAATTTGATTTAAATAATTGTTCCCACCACCCGCGCAATCAAGTATTGTTAAATTGTAATTCGTCAATTTGAATCAATATATTTACGTATAAAAAGCTTGCTTCGCAAACGCACAAATAATCAGTTAGGTTATGACTATCCAAGCAAGCTACGTGTCCCAATCCAATTGAGGATGGACTGTTCATACTCATTTACTTAGATGGTCCACAACCCTGAAGATGTTCTCGTCATGAGGTGTCAGTAGCTAGATTTTTTAACCCAAAGCGTGTCTTAAACGTCTGGAAAGCTTGCTCTTATTCTGCAACTACCAATTTAATACGACATTAAATTAGCGAAGTAAAACTGAACTCAATACTTCATAGGATATAGGATGGCTGTATCACATTAGCATCCGAAAAGTTCATGTAACCATTGCCAGTAGAACTACTAAAGGCCCACTAGTTTTCAAACGGAAAATTTCTTCAGATTCTGATCACTGAAAACAAAACTGTACCAAATAATGCACAATTAACGTTCTTTTTGTAGCTACATCCGTAAGCATCGAGCACAAATGAATTGAATTTAGGGCTACCTTATTATTATAAAGAAAAACTAATGAATGCGTAGAGTGCTCGATTTAAATAATGTATTTGTATTATCAGAAACAAGATAAAAGCATACTGACAGTAAAAAATGCAAATCATATAATCCGATAAAATTGAGACAAAAATAAACCGAAAAACAAACTCACAAAAAATATTCCAGTAGTACACAAAACGTCGAAATAGCGGAATAAAAATAAGTAAACTAATAGCACATGACAGACCAAAATGCCAATTGTATGTAAAGGAAGTACGCAAAGCAAACTAACAATACACTCACCAATATAAAACGCTGAAAAGCTAACAGCCAAAACAGTCGAACGTCTTTGTTCTCCTGGCTCTGGCACAACAGGCGACACTCAATTAGACCTGTTGACGTTGGTCCTGATAGACGAGAACATTCTAACTGCCTGCCTGACAATTTTAGTTCGTTTTCTTCATTTTCAGATACTGACGAGTGTACTTCTGTAGAAATGGACAGCTCAGGCGAGCACTTTGAGTTGACCACATCAAAAGGTACTGGTGCAGTGGATAAATCGACTACTTTCACACGGTCAGACAGACAGAGGAACTCCTTAATGAAACCTGTTGTTTACAAAATAAATAGTCTATTTTGTGTCAGTAAAAAGCATCTATAGTTTTAAAAAAGAGCACAAGTCTGTAGACATAATTTTCGATCCATCAATACGTTCTTACCTTTAAAAATTCAATAACGCAACTTATGCTTCACGTATGCCAAAGTCATATTTCCCTAAGCAGTAGCAGATCAGTGTAAGACGCCAAATCACATCTTGGCAAATCAATTAGAGAAGTTTACTACAATTCCGTCATCTTGAGTGTGCTCACTGACACTCTTTATAGGAAATCTATTTATCTTCACTGTAATCGTCTAATAATTCAACAGCAGGGCTCAATGTGAAGTGGAGGCTATATAACGGAATGATACAGCGTAAACCAAAAGGAAATTGCAGTAATATATAAGTGATTTGTAACTAACGTTTCACTGCCATATAATCATAAGGAAAAAATTTACAGAAAATATTGATAAAAATAATAATTTAGGAAAACCAAATATTAAAAGAGTGATTTATGAGGAGAGGATCTAGTTAATATGATATTATTTACCTAGATAATACAAAGAAGTGAGGCAAACTTAATCTATACACAACTCCACTACAGCTAGGTCAACTTTAAAACAAGGTATCATCAGCAATGCAGCTAACATGCGGTTTTCATTCTATCGTATCATAAACGATCAAACTCGCAGATAACACTACCCTACTAAGAAAATAAACTTACGAAATTTATTCTAATATAAATATGCAAATATATCGCTATTGAGCTAGAATCGATGTATTATTACGCAGGGTTCCAACGAAGAATTATTATGCGCATGTGAACCCCATACAGACAGACCATTGAATCCCAAACTACTCAATTACAATGTAGTTCATTCTAGCTCTTTATGCAATGTCAAATTCTGTCCACCTTGTTTCTTACGCTCTACTGATCGAATGAACTGAAAGCATAATCGAAATGTGACCTGACGAAAACAGTTGATTGAGCCTTATTTGTTTATCTATGGAGGAAAACTTATTAACCGATGCAATAAAACGCCTACGGATGTCAGCAATGCTTATTCATTGCTCATAAAATACACACGTTATGCTTATCAATGATTTTCGATGGCCAGAGGGCGTCTTAAATAATCATCTGTAAGGGACCAAACCTCACTATCGTATAATAAAACTGCACGTAAAAATGCATTGCGCACACGAACTAAAATGCAGTGTTAAATTCTCACGTTTCTCCATAAATTACAGAAGTTGGATAAAGTCACAGTTCCCTCGCGATTTTCAAATACATTCATTCATTCTACAGAGACCCAGTGATTACTTTTACGGGAGCCTATAATGCCACATACAGTAGTACCTCAAATATGCATGTTGGATCTTATCTTTGTCAAAATTAAATTCGAAAGGTCAGTTAACTTTGACATTAGAATATCTTCATATATTGACGGAAAGACGGTTGTTTGAGATTCTTTAAATCTATTTGCGGTTTATTCTTAAATGAACTGCCATCTTGGATGCAGAAACGCTATCTATAATTAATAGCTATATGATCTAATTGAGTCCACCGTTTTCCAAGGGCTGAGGGACGCCATGTGGCATAACGCCTAACACTACGTCTGATTTTTTACAACTTAAACATTATCTTTATTCCGTGCAGCTCTATAACAGTCGTTCAATATTATCGTTGCATATCGAGCTTAAAGTGTATTCCCCACCTTAATGAAACTATGCATTTCATAAGCATTCAACTTGAACAGTCATATCACCCATAAACAAGATTATCTGAACTTCTTGGTCTACTTAGTAAAGAGCTTAGGTAACAGTAGCAAGCGTTCTAGTTGTCGGATGTGTTGCAACTAGTGGGAGCATACGCAGATACAACGAAAAGTCAATATTGATTAATATTTCTTGCATTGATTACAGCAGACGTATTTAAGCGTGGTGCACAGTCGGTTGTTAACATAGATCCATTCAGTTAAGCAAGCTTTAACTCGTGAAGTAAGAATACCGACGACCCATTTACCGGATCGAGAAAACCCCGTAAAACCAGATTTCCGATGCCAATAACGCGCAAATAATTATGGTGAATTTAGTTCTGTAATTCTCGTAGGATCCTACATTCTGGATTCAGATACGCAACATATATCGATTCCTAATTTATTCAACGTACACGCGAGAGCTTCTTGTTGTCCAGCTTGTTACACTGTTCGCACATTAAATGTACTGACGTTAAAACCTAACCTAGGCTTAATGTATGGTAGTTTAATTGAACTATTTTCAATATTTGGCAATCTGATATTGGGATGAGTGATATGATCGACATGCACTATATTCATAGCATCTAAAAGAGTTATATTGTTTAAAAAAATGAAAAAAAAGAAAAAGACAGAATAGGAAATCTTTGTGTCTGCAGTATCCTGATTTCACTTATCCACCTTGCACTCATTAGAAAAGGCGATCTTATTTATCCTGCGCAACGGCTGCTTAAGTATGGATTTATTAAAGTTCGTATTGCTGGTAATTATATGTGATCTGTAAAAGAACACAATGTCGCCTATTCCTTATGGGAACATATTTTATTTGGAGTTTTCTGTCTCTTACATAGTCTGTCAACCAAGGTCGATGAGAAATATCTTCCCAGATGGTACTATCCAAAGTTTCCTTAAGCAGCCGGAACCAAACCTTCGCGTCTGACACGCTTGCTATTATTCCATCACTACCTACTTAACTGCATATTTAAACCAAACCCGTGGCTTCACATGAAATGGGATGATGATTATATCCCATTAGATGCAACAGGAAACATACTAACATTCCCGTGAACTTGACAGTGTTTCTGTTAATTTGGAACAAGGGGCTCCTGCTTCTTTAATTAGGCAATTGAGTATTTGTCGTCTAGATAGATATTTCTTAAAAGCGTAGTTCCAGCCAGTTTTCTACGATAATTCTTTTTATGTACATAGTTTATTATCAGGATTACAGGACAATGAAGTATAGTTTAGACAACGAATGCCTTATGTTGGGTAAATTTTGTATAACAGGTAGAAAGCTGGTTAAAATGTACAAGCTGCCCAATAAGAAAATGTGGTATAGTAGAGAGTAAAAACCGAAGTCAGTTAATTGACTTGCTCAGCAAACTACATAGTTAAGAGGTAAGAATTTGCAAGTATGCATGCCTAGGAATATACATACACACATAAACAGATATCCCTATCTCCAGCATAATTACCAATAATCAAACCTGGGACATTTGGAAAGACAAAAAAAACTTTCTCTGGACCAGTCAAGGAAAGACAAATCGAGCTGAAAGTCCATTATGAGTATTATGTCCCGGTTTTATGAAATTGGTGCTGTTCCTATGAACCAGTGCATATGGAAAATGATGACAGACATCAAAAGAATATTTTAAAAGATGCATTTGTTTGCTCAGGTGTGCTTATAGTTATTCAATAAAATGTCACTTTAGTAAAATACACATGTTTATAGGTGGTTGCGTGCGCAGAGGGGGACAGGGATAAGTTTTTGTATACATTTGAGTATTAGAGACAAGGTATGAAGACCGGATATTAGGAAGAAAATTAAAAATACTTTTAGAATTAAAATAAATATAAATATATCTGTATTGAATGAGGATACTACATTTGCCACAAGTTGTGTTTTCCATTCTGTGAGTATTGTGTCTACCCTGCAGATGAGACTGGAAATGAAGTCTCGAAAATTTGGTGAAAGAACAATGGAAAATCTTGTTCCAACGTCATTTTCAGACAATCAGCTAATTGAAGGCTTAAAGAAGAAGGGACAAGTGAGAACCCATCAATTGAGGCCAAAAATTACATCATCTGAATATGCAAAAGTTCAAGATTTTACCGACCTATGAGTGCTATCAAAAGAATAGGCTATAGTATCATCATTTATCTTTATAAATATATACAATAGTACCGCTATTTTAACAGTAAGTGTTATTAAAACGCAAAACAAAAAGTAAAAACAATCAATAAAAATATTTTTTGGATACAATTTCAGTCTCGCAATTTTTTTACTTTACTGCGGCTGGCTCCTTTTAGAGGATAAGCCGGCTCCATTGATATCCCGGATTAAACCTCTCCATGCCGGGCGGTTGGCAGCTTCGGAACATGGGGCCAATGACGTTTCCAGTGACGCGGACCATAAACATTGCGTAAACCTAGAGTTCCATGTCCGATTTGATTGTGGCAAGTTACGTCTTCAGTTGTTCGCCTCATGGCGGCGCGCCAGTTTGCACATTGACCTGGGTTCATCACCTGCCGTACCATTTCGTCTTCGGGTTTGCGTGTAGTACGTGCCCGAACCATTGAAGTCGACAAATGTTATCCAGACGGATAGTTGCATGATGTCACCGCATTGGTGACGAACAGATGCGTTCGACACTCGGTCCATCCATTTTGTCTTTGTGATGTACCTAAGGGCACCAATGGTCGAATACTTCGAGCTTTTTTGGAGTCCTCAGAACGTAATGGCCAAGTCTCACAGCCATACAGCAGCACAGGGCGAACAGTAGTCTGGTAGACTCGGATTTTCGTTTGAGGCTGATTTCACTTCTTCTCCAAAGTGAGTTCTTCAATTGTAAGAAAGCAAGTCTGGCACGGTCGATGCGTGTTCGGACTTCATTCTTCGCTTTACCAGTTGGAAGTATTTTGAGCCAAGGTACGCAAAATCGTCGACTGTTTCCGGATTGGGCTGTCGCACACCGTGAGCTGCTCATCAGATGAAGATACACCGATGGCGAAGGCTTTCGTTTTGTCGGCATTGATTTCAAGACCAACGGCTGATGAAAACTGGGCCACGATCCAAAACGGCTTGCATGCTCCCAAAGCTGTCAGCAAGGAGAACAACATCGTCTGCGTAATCAACATCCGTCAGCCATAGGTTATTTGATACTTGAACGCCTCGGAACTCAGTTAGCAAGGCAGCAGCCCAGAATCCAGTCAACCGCATAATTGAATTAATATGGGTACAAGGACATCCTTGTCGAACCCCTGTGCAGACTGAATTCATCCGATTCTTCTCCAAACACGTACTCTGGCTTTGGTGGCTGCATAGTAGGCCTTGATCAGATTGACGAGTTTTATGGGCATACCGTCGAGCAGCATGATGTTCCATATTGTAAGTCGCGATCAACAGAGTCAAAAGCAGCTCGGAAGTCAATAAAACAAGCGACGGTTGGTTGTTGAAATGTTCCAAAACTCGCCGTAATGTAAAGATCTGATCAACACAGCCTTTGCCTGGGCGGAATCCTCACCCTGATTGGGATTGGTACGGACATGCCGCTCATTACAGAAGCGGTTCAATAGAATCGACGCCAACAGCTTGGATGCGGTGTTGAGAAGACTGATACCACGGTAGTTTTCGCACCTGATTCATCACCCTTTTTGGGAAACGGTAGCAGGATTGACATTCCGAAGTCTGACGGGCATGCTTCTTGTTCCCAGATAGAAGAGAACAGTCGATGGATTGATGGTGTAGTGCGCCTATACAGGCCTTACTTTTGCAGGAATTCCATCTTCACCGGGGATTTCTTGCTCTTTCATGCTGGATGGAGTCGTAGCGGATCTCAACCTCAGTTGTAAGAGCAGCCTACATCTGTAGCTGTATGTAGATGTTGCAGGTGGTTGCGGTGGGGAGCGGCCACTGTATCGTCGGTTCAATAACTGGAAAAATGTTCAACCCATCTTGCGATTTTGCCATTGACAACAGAAATCAAGTCTCCTGTTGTGCTGCGTAGAATTGTCTCTGCATTGCGCTTACCGATGCTTTACGTATAAGACGGAAGAGACCCTCGAAATCACCGACGTTTGCAGCCGATTCCATGGCGGAAGCCATTTCATCCCAGTACTGCTTTTACGGTCAGCTCGAGCAGACCTCGTGGTTTCACGTCTCGTGGCGATAATTAGGCGCGTTATTCATCCGGGCATTCCTTGCTTTTGCAGACATTCGCATCGTGCGTTCAGAGATCCAGTCTTTATGGTGACTTGATGGTTCCAGAGCGTTTCAAGCGCAGCTGAAGCTGAGTAGAGTTTCAAGTTATCTCCATTGATGCTCCACATTGGTTTTATCTACGGCATGGGTCCACCGTCAGCGGCAGTCAACTTTGCAGTGATTGAGGCGCAGATAGCGCTGTACAACGGATGGGTCCGTTAGGCAGCAACATTCAGGCGTTTCGTAGGTTGACGGCGCCGTCGGGACTTGAGATGGAGCCTCAATTTGGCACGTACTAGAGTGTGGTCGGACCCTCCTCGGTTGCCAGTTTCAGCCCTCGGTATGACCTGCAATCTTCGACAGAAGACATCCAACGCGACCGTACCAGAATGTAGTCGATCTGACTGGCTGTGTGACCATCGTTTGAATACCAGTGAGTTAAATGCTCGGTGTTGGAAACGCGTATTGGTAACGCACATATGGTTGACTTCTGCAAAGTTACAAGTCGCTCCTGGTTCCCGCAGCGCTCACCCAGACCAAACTTTCCCAGTATGTGTCTGGTGGATGAGTCAGAAGGTCCTGTTCGTGCGTTCCAGTCACCAGCAACAAACAGTAAGTCGCCTCTGGAAATTCCGTTGATGGTCTTCTGCAATTGGTCGTAGAACTCATCTTCACATCTGAATCAGCTGCGAGGGTTAAGGCGTAGACGGCTACGACTGTGATGTTAAAAGGTTTCCTCAGTCGGACCGTTGCGATCCTCGATGATACAGGATTCCAAGCCAGTACGCTCTCTGCGCTGTAGGACCGCGAAATGGCTACACTGCGTTGTCCGGACCCGCCAACTGGTCCGCTTGCCAGATGCGACGAAAGTATGTTGATTCTGCCGACGTACTTTATTGCTGACGGAGCCGGGCAGTCGGACTTCAGACAGGCATGCAACTTCAATCTGGTGTCATATAAAGATTGGCCGTGATTGCTTGGCTGCCGATATCAAGCAATGTTCGAACATTCCAACACCCGAAATAAATAGGTGTTTTCGCGCTGATAAAACCAGATAGCTTTTCACTCTGACACCCTAGCCTCTGGGAAGCACAGGGCGCGTCGCTTGCCGGGACGCCGTAGCATGATCGGTATTCATAGATTGTGACATTTTCATGGAGTTTCTTGGGAATTTGGTACAAGTGGGAAGTCCTCACCACTCGCTTTATCGAGGACGCAACCCTAGCCTGCACCCATGCAGCCTGCGCAGCAGTAAATAGTATGGTTGCCGGTGGCTGTTGAGAGCTCATTCGCCATTCGGAAGTACGGGGTACCGTCCAGGAGTCCATAATCTCCGTATGTTGTCCTCTTTTTGTGGCGGGGAACACACGCCGAGTCATGGCGCCGTCGTCGCATAATGTGGTATTTTATAGGATCCGGTCGGGCATCCACCACGCCCTGGTGACACCACCGCCATAGGCCCTGTTAGCCCATGTACGATCGATCATCGAAACAGGTTACACCGTCGTACCACGTTGAGGAGGGGATGGTCTTCATGATCTAATATATATATATATATATATATATATATATATATATATATATTTCAATTACAGAGTTTTAATAAAATTCATCGTACCCTTCCTGTGTGTAGAAAACAAAAGAAAATTTTATCGGATACAAGAAAAATTTCTTTCGCATAATCTCCCATATATATTAGTTCTTCGCATCAAACAGTATTTAATCACATATTGAATTGAATGATGTCATGCTTACCGCGTAAAATGCGGGATAATCCGATATCGATCAAGGCCAGGGGTGTAAGCGGATTTACTGGAGTAACAGGTGTTCAGAATTTGTTGTAAATCTTAATTTCAGAACATGTTATAAATTTGATATCCATCAGGTTGGTATCATGTACCGTCTCGGTAACCATAGGAAATAGTACCATGCACCTTTCGGTACACACGTTAGTACCGGTTACTACCAGAATAGCCATATGTTAGTATCCTTTGCCAGACTCGGTAAGATATATGATAGCAGAGTGGTGTTGAAGTCTGCATTGTCGTTGCCTTAGATGATGTTAGCTTCACTATTGCATGTTTACACATTCGTCTAGGAGATTGTGTACCGTCCCATAACATTCTTTGACCAAATATATAGTGGTTAAAGGGGCGTAATATCGGCCTTTACTCGATGACTCGCCAGTAAGCACGAAACGAAGGTGCATGAGATTATACCCTTTCGTTCATGCTGCCTTTGGTTTAACTCTTCTGGTCATAACTGAACTACCTGTTTCTGCTGCTCGCAACACCTAATACATACTAGCTCCCTTTTGCTTTTGCATTTAGTATTACTTGAATGCTACGTCTGGAGAAACATATTTCGTGATGTTTCGATGTATGGTGCAATAGCAGACGTATCTATTTGCTTAAAAACAAGCGTTTAAGTTACAAATGTCTCTCATTCGAATAATTAACCGTCTGGTCGATCGGCCTACGTAAGTTGATCGACAACTTGCGCATGTGTATTGGTAAATAATATTTGATATCGTCATTATCGGCAGTTTCTCTTTGATTGCTGGTAAAGGCAAGTGTGTTACCCTAAATAACACTCGTAGTTTAGCTGCATTAAATAAGCGTGTTACTGCTGTTATTTTGTGCCATTCGGGAAACTGCATCCCATTAAGTGGGATGTTTAGGTACTGTTTCTGTATAATTCCCTTTGTAATAATTGATTCAATAAAATGTCTTGGGATAATGTTATATTAATCGTAATTACTTTTTCTATTCATTTTCTTGAATCTTGATCAATAACCCGAGTCAATTTTAGCAAGCAACCACGAACTGTTGATAATTTATATTGAAATGGCAATTAAACTGCTGTAATGCCGTAATTATGAAACGAAGCCTGTGGTTTTTTTTTCAAGAATTGTCAGGTTGGTTAGTCAAAATTCAAAAGAAAATAAATATAATAAAGCAATTAACGATTTAATATCCAATGACCATCCCAGACAATTAATTGAATCAATTATTCAAAAGGGAATTAAACAGAAACAGAAGTATTACGCGCCAGAAGAGAAAACAGTCTACCTAAACATCCCATTTAAGGGGGATTCAGTTTCCCGAATGGCACAAAAGGAAGTTGAATCAACAGTAACACGCAAATTTAATTCAGCTAAACTACGAGTGTTATTTAGGCTAACACATTTGCCTTTACCAGCCGTTAAGGTCGTGATATCGTCATTATTTACCAAATACATGCAAGTTGTCGATCAACTTACGGGCTGATCAAAATCGATTTACAATTACTCAAATGAGAGAAAATTGTAACTAAACGCGTTTTAAATCAAATGGTATAATACACGTTTGCTGTCGCACAACACATCATTAAAAACATCGCACGTATGTTCTCCAGATGGGCATTCCAAAAGTAATTACGAAATGTAAAACAAAAGGCTAGCCACAGCAGTTTCCCTTATGGATAAAAAAACTAGCCGGATTTATGCAAGCAGAAGAAGTAATGTACAGACACTGAGTTGCAGGTTTACACATTCGTTCAGAAGATTGTACACTCCTATTATTCCACATTCTTTGACCAAATTGTTATAGTGGTTAAAGGGCGTAATAATCACCTCCTACTTCGATGTGTCGCCAGTAAGCACGAAACGAATGTGCATGAGATTATACTTTCCGTTCACGTTCATTGGTTTATCCTTCAGTCACAACTGAACTTATTTGTTAATTAGTTTCTTGCAACACCTCAATACATTTGCATATATATATTGTTCTTCGCAACAAACAGTATTTAACTGTAATATATTGAAAAGGGAGCTATCGTTATGGATAAACAAATTGCAGGCAGAAGCATGTATAGAAATTGAGCTTGAACTGGATGACGCACGCAATTGATTGGTTTTCGTTTCTTAACACTCTCTATGTTCACATATTTATCTTGCTTTGCTTTCCACTTATATATAAAGATATGTTCATTAGTAGATATTTGAGGTAGATTATGAAAGCAATGTTTGCTTCTGATAAAATTTCTTTTTTATTTTGTAAATAATAGAAATAAATAATATATATATATATATATATATATATATATATATATATATATATATAGTTATATATAGGCTCCCTAATTATACACGACTCAATCAATGAATGTGTGAAAATTCCATTATGCGCATATTCCAATAAAAATTACTTTTCTAATAATAAATTATCAACAAGCATGGAAATATGACGTGAAGCTCTCACCTAATTTATCATCAACTGTCAGTTTGTACTCCTTTGATTTATACTGTGAAGCCGCACCGAGAAGACCTCGTTTTATCTTGCACCGCAGTAACTTCTTAACACCCGGTTTCAGAGCATTTCCGTGTACATAAGTTAATGTAGCTGAGAACACCATAATTTGGCGCTTCACTTTGACAGGTTTTTCAGACGAAAAAAATTCGTTCGCATCATTAACACTTAACTCGTCGTCGCTGGTCTGCTTTACGCGCATATAGCTAAGAATCGAGTGCAATTCTTCAAAATGGTGCGTCTCAATCAAACGATCCGCTTCGTCCAGTACAAGACAATTAGCATTTTTTATTGTGGAAATATGTGGGTCTTCCTGGAATGCAATTAAAATAGTGAAGACTAATTGAAAGATAGGAAAAGTTAAAAACCTTTATGTATAGGTATATACATGCATGCATACCTTCCTAAAAACATATATAAATACATGCTTGATCCTCTACAGTCAGTTTGCCTTCGTACTCTGATGATGATCATGGAAGGTCGAAACGCGTCAGTGCGATATGACTGGCGATAGTTTTGTTATGTTGTTCGACGACTGGTGAGATACAATGGGATTGGCGTTTACTTGAAGCTCGCAAACTTGATTTAAAGAAATCCACCACCGCGCAAACAATTATTGTTAAATTGTATTGCCTATATATGTATATGTGGCGAAACTACAAATGTAAACAGTTAAGGTTCGTGACTGCATAGAAATTGTGCAGCCGACATTTCCAGTCAGTTCAATGTATGCGAGACTGCTAGAGGTGAGAGCCGCATATCTAAATTTGATTTCCATATATATTCAATGCGGTTTGATCCTCGATAGTCAGTTTGCCGTCGTACCTACGATGATGATCATGAAAGCATCAGTCGCCAGTGATGCGGACTGAAAAGGTTTTGTTATGTTGTTCGACGACTGGTTAGATACAATGGGATTGGCGTTTACTTAAAGCTCGCAAACTTGATTTAAAGAATTGTTACCACCCGCGCAATCAATTATTGTTTAATTACGATTATTGTTTATATCAAGTTGACAAGCTTAATTTAAATAATTCTACATTTATCAGTAATATAATTGGTCAACACATTGAATACAACATTGTCATACGGATGCAAAATGCTGTGATGAAACAAAACATAAAAATGACACTGAAATGAACGAATTTAAAATTGTTTCCAGCACGATTTAAATTGCTGCAGACATAGCACGACAAAGAATTCATTTCCGAAGAAACATAATTGATTATGTATTTAGCGACGGTATATCAACCGCAAATATAGTTTAATCCTTTAATAATCATCATCATCATGTCCAGCCACACAAAAGTCAAGTGACTAATGTTTCACTGCCATATAACCATAAGGAGTGAAAAAATTACATAAATGAAAAAAAATAACATATCAGACAAATTATTATTGAGATTTACGAGAGTTAGAGAGAGAAAAGGAATCCTTAGTTACTATGGGTAAATTTATTACGATAGTTCACAGAAATGAGGAAAACTGAACCTCTACACATCACCATTATGGCCAGGTCAGCATTAAAACAAGGCAAAATCAGCAATACAGCTTCCTTGCGGTTTTCCCTGTATCACATCATAAACAAACCAAGCATCGCAGCTAACTTTGCCCTACTAAGAAAAGAAAGTTACGAAGATGATTCTCCTAGACATCTGCAACAAGATCGCCACTGAGCTAGATTCAATGCCATATCGCGAATTGTTTCTAACCAGGAACTATGATGCGCACGAGGACCCCATCCTGGCAGACGAGAGGGTCCTATGCTACCCAATTTGGAGGTAAATGACTTCAATTGTTTCTGCCATGTCAAAATCTGCTCACCTTGTTTCTTACGCCAATTTTGTGCTGGATGAGAGAACAGAGCTCTTTTGGGCAATCGAAATGAAGGCATACGCAAAACGTGACCGAGCCAACGAAGTTGATGGAGCCTTATTTGTTTTTCTAACGACGAGCACATATTGTCAGATCCAAAAATACGTCTACGGATGTCAACGTTAGTCATTCGTTGTTGGTAACCAACATGTGCTACACTTCTCAAGTTTCACTAGCGTATAGTAAGACTGCGTGTGCAGATGCATTGTAAACACGACCTTTAATGCAAAGTGAAATATTGGCGTTTCTCCATAAATGACGGAGGTGCGAGAAAGCTACTCTAGCTCTCGCGATCCGTATTCTCACCTTGTCGGACATATTGCCTACGTCATTGATATTCCTAAGATATGTGTAAACTTGTCGACTGGGTGTCAAGATATTCATCTTGCAGTCGCAACGTTGGAGTGAGTAGGTGATCTTGTAACAGTATATTACATTTAGAGGGTGCGAATTTCATACCGAAAGACGGAAAATCGTCTTTGCACTCCATTTAAGGCGGTTTAAGTAACATGCGTTGATTGTCGAATATAGCAACAGATATCGTCCTGTATAGTCAAGATCGACTAGTTTATCTCCAGGGAGAACTTCAACTCCTGCGTCCTGAATGTGTGGGAGAGTGTTTTTCATAATAGCATCGATTACAAAAATTAAACAAAATGGGGAAAGTGGAAAACTCTAACGAACACCACTGCTGGTTAGAAAAGTTATGCGTTAATTCGTTGTAGACCTTAACGCGACCAGAAGTATTTGTGTAGAGCTCGTATAATATTAAAAAAATTTTATGGGCACACTGCTTTTCGACAAAATATGGAATAAAACATTGCGATCCACCGAATCAAATGCACCCTTGAAGTCTAGACAGACGGCTATTGTGGGATGGTGATACTAATGTCACTGTTCAAAAATATTATCTATACAACCTGGTCCTGCGCGGAATCCGGCCTTTTCTTCTCTTTTATGTGATTCACGTGAAGCGTTAGGACGACGTAGGATTATCGAAGTAAATTACCTAGATACGACTGGAGTCATGCTTATTCCACGATGATTATCGCACGAATTACGATTGCCTTTTTAGAAGATGGGAACGATGGTCGACTGATTCCAGTCAAGTGGTACGGTTTCGTCATTCCATATAGTGTGATAAGTTTGGTCAACGCTCCTTAAATTATATCGCTACCATCCTTAAACAATCCCGGAAGTAAATCATCGGGGCCTGCGGCTTTGTGGCGCTTAAGGGATAGGATTGCATCGCGTACTTTTATCTCGGATGGTTCTTCAGGGCTAACATTCCACACTGTTGATGCAGACATGCTTTTAGGAATCGGAACTGACGCGGGAGGCCAAGAAAATTGATCTCTCAATTGTTCAGCCCAGATGTTAAGACGACTTATTTTATCGGTTATTAATTCGTTGTTACCATCATTTATAGTTTCGCTAAGTTTTAACTTTCTCGGACCTGTTGGGCGGATAAGTTGGAACAAACAACGATTATTAACTAACGCGAACCTATTTATACTGCGCGATGGCCGATGCAATATGTAATTATTGTAAGTTGTACTTGTCATTGTTATATGTGGACTGTAAAAGAACACTAGGTCACCCATTCCTAGTGATGCAGTTTTCCTTCTCCTAGATAGTCTGCCAACCAAGGCTGATGAGCACTATCGTTGTGTCACCAGGGCGTGGTGGATTTCCGACCGGCAATCGGATCTCCTATAAAATACCACATGAGCCCGACGACGGCACCATGACTCGGCGTGTGTTCCCCGCCACAAAAGGGTTCAACAGCCACAGGATTACATGGACTCCTGGACAGTACCCCGTACTTCCGAATGGCGAATGAGCTCTCAACAGCCACCGGCAACCATGCAACTTACTGCTGCCTTGCATACTGCGCTTGGATGTGCAAAGGCTAGAGGTGCGTCCTCGATCAAAAAGCCGAGTGGTGAGGAGACACCACTTGTACCAAATTCCCAAGAAACTCCATGAAATATCACATGGAGCCGGCTTATCCTCCAAAAGGAGTCAGCCGCAGTAAAGTAAAGTAAGATGAGCACTATCTGCCCAGATGCCAGTGGCCAGAGTTTCCTTCAGCAGCCGAAACTTGCCCTTCACGTCTGGAACGCTTGCTCTCATTCCATCACTACACATTTAACAAAAAGTTACAGTGTAGTTAGACCAAACTCGAGGCTTCACATGAAACGGGATGATGGCTGTCCCTTTATGGCCCGGCAAGGATCATGCTACCAATCCCGTGTCGACTAGCTTGAGCCGGCCGGTCGTCAAGCCGGAATTTCTATGGCTTTAATAATGGATCCGCAGTAGACAGACAAATGAGTTCTGCTGGCGCTTTCATGTGTAAAGCAAGCTCAAGATGAATAACGTCAATAATAATAAAACTAAAACCAAGAACAATAATAATTATCATAAAATAAAATGTCAGTACACCTTTTAAAATAGATGCACTATCCTTCTCAGATGCTTATTATACATTTGATGCTTATTAAAAAAAACCCTTGATGAACAGAAATTTAAAGGATAAGCTAGCCAATTACTAAAGAAACGAATTCAAAAACATTTTAGACTAAACACTGCTGGCATAGGACAGAGCTTCCGCAAAAGCTGAAATATAGTTTTTTTTTAAATCACAATCTAAATCACGCGGACTTTCAGATTTTCTTCAAAGCAAAAAACAAAAAAGAACTACGCACATCAGAGGCTGGTTCATGAAAAATCCTTAATCCTCAACAAAATATCCAAGATTTCATACATTACTTGAATAGAAACTGATGATTTTTTTTGTACGTGCGTGCATAAACAAGTAAGTTTTCCGCTTCCAGTTTTTCGTTGCATAATGTATATGGTTAATCAAACTTTGTCCCCATTACTTCCAAAAAATACTATATAGAGTACCAGATATCAGTCGAGTTCAGCTATGATGAAAAGAATATATCCCACTTATACTGTAATGTATTTACACCTTTTATAATAAATTTATACTTCAATGCATGATTTCTTACTCAATTCAAATTGCTTATAATTTAATAATAACAGCAATTATAATAATAAAAATACTAATACTAAAACTACTACTAATAATAGAAACAAACAGAATTTAGCTGATTGTCTGAAAGCGTTTTAGGATCAAGTTGTGTTTTACTCCTGTGCGTATTGTGTCAACCCTGAAGATGAGACTGGAAATAACGTCTCGAAATATAGGTGAAAGATCAATGGCGGATCTTGATCCTAAAGCGCTTTCAGACAATCAGCTAATTGAAGGCTTAAAGGAGAAGGGACAAGTGAGAACCCATCAACTGAGGCCAAAAATTACATCATCTGAAAAGATAAAAGGTTCAAGATTTTGCCGACCTATGAGTGCTAACAATTGTCCCGCACAAGAAAAATGCGGTCAAATCCGAAACGAAAAGGACAGCACTGAGAAACAAAATAATACATCTTTTAAAATGTACTTAAATCAAAAATACGACCGGATCGTCGTGCAATTATTCAACCAATACAAAAGGAGGAAAATACAAATTGGAAGGCAAGTGGAAGGACCACATTTGCCACAAGTTGTGTTTTACTCCTGTGCGTATTGTGTCAACCCTGAAGATGAGACTGGAAATAACGTCTCGAAATATAGGTGAAAGATCAATGGCGGATCTTGATCCTAAAGCGCTTTCAGACAATCAGCTAATTGAAGGCTTAAAGGAGAAGGGACAAGTGAGAACCCATCAACTGAGGCCAAAAATTACATCATCTGAAAAGATAAAAGGTTCAAGATTTTGCCGACCTATGAGTGCTAACAATTGTCCCGCACAAGAAAAATGCGGTCAAATCCGAAACGAAAAGGACAGTACTGAGAAACAAAATAATACATCTTTTAAAACAGAATTTAAACAATTTTAAGAAAACAGTATAAAATGTGTTTAAAGTAGTATATATTAATTACGGGAAAAAACCATAAGTATTTTATCAAGCAATTTATCAAAATTACCTGATCTATATACTTTATGTACCGTCCTATTATTCCACATTCTTCTACCAAATATATAGTGGTTAAAGGGCGTAATACCGGCTCCTACTGATGAGTCGCCAGTAAGCACGAAACGAATGTGCATGAGATTATACTTTCCGTTTATGCTGCCTTTGGTTTATCCTTCTGGTCACAACTGAACTAATTTGTTACTAGGTTCGCAAAACCTAATACATACTTGCACATATATTAGATCTTCGCAACAAACAGTATTTAACTGTAATATATTGAATTGAATGATGTCATGCTTACCGCGAAATGTGATAACTGTTATCGATGAAGGCTAGAGTGTATGGTTTAACTGGAGTAACAGGTGTTCGGAAATTGTTGTAATTCTCAATTTGGGTGATTTTTAGCATAAATTTATATCCATCAGGTTGGTATCATGTACCGACTCGGAAACCATACTGTTAGTATCCGGTACTCATCGATTTCAAAAAAGGTATCAGTTACTAACACAATAGCTATAGTGTTAGTATCATTTACAGACTCGGTATATATATTATATAGTGTGAGTTAGCATTGAAGTCGTATTGTCGTTGACTTCAGATTATGCTAGTTTCACTATTACAGGTTTACACATTCGTCTAGGAGATTGTACCGTCCTATTATTCCACATTCTTCACCCAAATATATAGTGGTTAAAGGGCGTAATACCGGCTCCTACTGATGAGTCGCCAGTAAGCACGAAACGAATGTGCATGAGATTATACTTTCCGTCCATGCTGCCTTTGGTTTATCCTTCTGGTCACAACTGAACTAATTTGTTACTAGGTTCGCAAAACCTAATACATACTTGCATATATATTAGTTCTGCGCAACAAAACAGTATTTAACTGTAATATATTGAATTGAATGATGTCATGCTTACCGCGAAATGTGATAACTGATATCGATGAAGGCCAGAGTGTATGGTTTAACTGGAGTAACAGCTGTTCGGAAATTGTTGTAATTCTCAATTTGGGTGAACTTTAGCATAAATTTATATCCATCAGGTTGGTATCATGTACCGACTCGAAACCATAGTGTTAGTATCCGGTACTCATCGATTTCAAAAAAGGTATCAGTTACTAACACAATGGCCATAGTGTTAACATCCTTTACAGACTCCGTATATATATTATACAGTGTGAGTTAGCATTGAAGTCGTATTGTCGTTGACTTTAGATTATGTTAGCTTCACTATTACAGGTTTACACATTCGTCTAGGAGATTGTACCGTCATATTATTCCACATTCTTCTACCAAATATATAGTGGCTTAAAGGGCGTATTACCGGCTCCTACTGATGAGTCGCCAGTAAGCACGAAACGAATGTGCATGAGATTAAACTTTCCGTTCATGCTGCCTTTGGTTTATCTTTCTGGTCACAACTGAACTAATTTGTTACTAGGTTTGCAAAACCTAATACATACTTTATGTAATAATTTATTATCATAGTTTGATAATTAATGATAAAACAAAATAAAGCAACAACAAGAGCAACAAGACCAACAAAATAATAATATTAAAAATAATTAATCTAGTAATAATAATAATACAAATAATATTAATAAATCTTATAATGTTAATAAGGATAATAATACCAATAAAACTAGCAATATTAATACTACTAATAATACTACCACTAACAATATTATTACTACTACTATTATTATTAACACTACTAATACTACTACTACTACTACTAATAATAATAATAATAATACTTCTACTACTGATAATAAATATACCATAATACAAAAACAGAAATATCGTGCAAAAGAAGAACAGTTTAGGAGATGAATCTAGCCTGTCTGAAAAGACTACTCCAAACAACCTAAATCAAGTAAAATTATACTGAAGACGACATAGGCGGTAAAACTTCCATGTTGTTTTCACTGTATCCTCGGATAAACTTCGTTATTGATTCTACTGACCTAAAGCTAGCTAAAAATTTAAGATAGATCTACTAGAAATCTGATAGATCGATACCCAGCATGATTCGAACTCGGCAGATTAATAAATAAAAGTTGTCTGGTTTACTAGCATTTTTGATTAGTAAAACATTAATAGGCAGGGCTTATATGACATATTTGCGCTACCGAGTGGAATGCAGCGACGTAATCCAAAATCTGTGGTTGTTAACCACTGACGCAACTGGGGTACCTAAAAAATTTGACGAAGTGCAATAATATGTTCTACGCATCCCGCGATTGCTCAAAATGTTACAAAAAATGGTTTGTTCGCTTTAGTCGCTCCTCAGGATTTCTTCTGAGAATAAAGCAGTGACATTATAGGATGTAATGCAGATCAGAAATTCACACACCACACATACAATTAATGATCGTCCCCTTGAAGCCTGTCCAATTCATGAAATTATAGGCCTATTCAAGCCAATCTTTCAATGGATATTAATTTATTGAAATAACTTTTAAAACATTAATAATACAATTCACCACAATATGTAGTTATAAAAGAGATTTCATACTGACGGATAGGTGTTTATTTTTGTCTAGACTCAGCGCACCACTAAATGCACCGAGGATATGAACTGGGTCCCTGCAATGCATTAAATCTGCAGTTATATAATAAATAATTTTCTCTGATAAGCCTTTCATTCAAGAGGGTTCTTCAAGGTATCGAATTCAAGCAACAGGTCAAACTAGCTTTTCTGATTTGCCTTTATGAGAGAGACATCATGCCAAGTTGGGAAGTGATATTGAATAACAGTACAATGACAGGATTTTATTATACATGAGTATCATATAAAATCGGGAATGGCTAATTGGATCTTGAGGTCGAAAGGATAAGGATCTACCTGAATAAAAGGCTGACCAAAAGCGTGTTGGCATATAAATGAAAATTTCACATAAAACACGGCTCTGAGATATAACAAACGAGTTTCTAATCTATAAAACCAAATACGCAGCGATTAAAATCACAGACGCGACAATTTTGGCAACTATTGATGACTTCCCGATAATGGCCAAATAAATATTGCACATGAAATGCATTTACTATCTTATTCAACGTTTATTTTATACTGAAAGCATATTAATATCAAAGCTCATATATATATATATATATATATATATATATATATATATATATATATATATACGTACATATTTATTCTTGTATATATGAGTATTGATCGCAAGTGTATAATGCAAAAACTTATGACTAAAATGAGTCATTTTAAATATTGCAAATACTCGACATACATTTGATATTAACTGCCATAAACGTCCTGGTGTTGCAATTATGATGTCTGGTTTCCTGGTAAGAAGACGGGTTTGTTTTTCTATCGAGATACCACCGATAACGAGTTGAGTGCTGACCGGCGGAGAGGTAAGGTAGCGAGCAGCTAAGTTTAAATGGCGGTGAACCTTTAGAATAAATCCCAAATAATATAAAACGCAAATTAGTTTAAAGCATGATAAATTAAGCTTTAAATTTTAAATAATCAGTTGTCTAAATACGCTAAGAATATACATTTAAATCCAATAAAAAATTAAGATCTACTAAACGTCGAATTTGGAACTGGAGTTTCATTAGTAAGAAGTTTTATATATCATAATTTTTCCCTTCGCTTTTTCATGAACGGCGAAATTTATCATTCCGATCCACGATAGCCGTCTTTCTAGAATTCAGAGTTGCAATTTTCATAGTGGATCGCAATGTACCACTGGTAATGCAATCACGAAAATGGCGAAATATTATAAGGGTTACTTACACGAACACAAATTAAAGCATAGTTTAAGCACTGACAATGAGGTATACCCTTTCATACATTTATGATAAGCATTAACGTTTCTAAGGTATTACACTAATCGACTTTGACAACGCCAGCGATATTATCATTTTTTACAACATAAATCACATCAGTCCACCTTGAATAGATAGACAGTTGTTGAAAGTTTCGCACAATAACTCGGTACCCATACGGATATGACAAACACAAAACCTTCGGCAGTTATAGCTAAACGACAGTATATTAGTTCGGGAAAACAATAAGAATGTAAACCATTTTCATTGAAACAAGATGCGACAAACTAGTATAATTTAATATTTCAGAGCCCTACAGGTATTCGATCACTATTGCTTTTGAAGCATGTTTCAACGACAAATAAGCAACGCAAACACCCTTAGGCGTGTTTTGGATACCTTTGTCACAACTCTTTCGTTAGAAAAGCAAATACGGTTACATTAGTTACACTAGTTTGGTCAATAAATTTATGCACAATATCCTGTATAGGGAGGTCCAGAAGAGCTTCTCCAATGAAATCTGTTTGCCACAATAAAAAATACTTTCCCATTTTCAATTGCCTCTTGGTTAGTGTGAGTACGATGCGCCATGTTCAAATTGGTGATACCACGAATGATAGTATCTGGCCGAGATGGCTGACCCTCGCTACCTGCTATTCCAGCGAACCTCCGGAGTTGCTTCTGTAGCTCGGTGAGTAGAATGTGAAAATGCCTTTCTAAAAGAGTTCCAAAACCAACGCAACTCAGGTTCCATAGGAAGGTTCTATGGCGATGGGACGTCAAGGAAACACGTATATAATTTGGTGGCTTGTAAATTTTTCTCTCGATTCATGCCTCCTGAGGCTGAGTTGTCAATGACATAAACTGAATCAAGATAGCACATCGACTAAGAATGCTGACACGATTCTGGCAGCTAGTGTCATCTGCCGTTTCCGCAGAATATATCAGAATCGACAGCAGGCTTGGACTTAGTACCCAGTGGCATAAACCGAAGATTTCAGATGTTTGCACACTGTCACAAAATCAGCTGCTGTAATGCTAACACGACTCGAAATCTCAGCAGAAGCCGATTCGTCTTGCGTCACAAGAGATCTTTAATGACTGACAGTAGGGTGCCATTTAGCATGATCTTCGTCGTCGGATCAAAACTGACCAAAATAAACGTTTTTATGCGTTCAGCTTCAGGCCATAACCAACAAATTTCTCGAGCTCAACTCCAGCCCCTCGAAAGCTTATCTTCCTTTTCTGACATTAGCATAGCATTGTCAACAAATTCGAGTTCAACAAGCCAGCCACCTCTCCAGATCTCAACTTCGGGTGTGATGCGGTGACTTCATGAGACCGAGTTCGACAATAAAATTAATTGGGGATTAATTAAACAGCCTTAATGAACATTGAAACTATTGATAAAAGTTTCCGATTGGTTAATATAACCGGCATCGAGTAATCGAATATTTTCCCCCGGACAACATCATTTAGCATTGCTCGCCATAATATTACTCACGAGACAGAATTGATCGCAGCTGAGTAGTCAATAAAAGAAACCACAGTAGGCTGTTGATATCAACTGTACAACCGGATTGTGGTGGTGTGCATAAATTTAGTCCACACATTACATGTGCTTCGCCATTCCATCTGAGGATCATAGCTGTGACCGATTTTAATCCAACACAAAGCAAACTGATACCACAGAAGTTGACAGGAGTGCCAAAGTTACAACTTTTGTGGATGGGTACCATAAAATCACTCTTCAACTTGTTTGGGACGAATTTCTCTGTCCAGATTGCGGTAAATAGTTTGTGCAGATCCCTAACAATGAGTTCTAAAATGTTTAAAAATCAGAAGGAAGGCCACAACACTTCTATTTCTACTAAGGTAAGAGTTTCTAGGTTCTTAATTTGCGGTGAATCGATTCTATTTTGGAAGTACTTGTTTTACTGAGTTTCAGACACTGTTGGTCTTTGGACTCACTTGGCAAAATGAAAATCACTAATACGTCGGATTTTAGTGTACAAATCAAATAATTTGTTGCGTTTCGATGCTGATTTCAACTCATTAGCGACATTACACCAGTGCTATCCCGCATCCGCTGTGCTGCTGGTATTAAACTTCTAGCGAAGTTTAGTTTCACAGTAAATTCCAACTTTTGAAAAGCCCTGCTGTTAGTAGAAGTAGACACCTAGTTTGCGAGCGTTGACATTGGAATACAGACTTCTTAAGTTTGTATTCATTGTGCTCCAGACTCTATTTCATGCGCTATCGGCCCTTGCTTCAAATGGTTTAGCAAATAGAAAGGCTCCCCTAAAGGAATTCTTCACAATAATATCTGATTTCTGTGCAGGGATAAACCGACGCAATGCGGGCTACTGCATGAAGCATAATTAAAATCTCATTCGAGCGGTCCGAATATTACTAGACCCATTAAGTGAGCCCATACAACACCATTTATACGTCCACGTGTCCTTGACGGAAGACAAACGTCTGTTAACCAGAATGTGACTTATCTCATTACGATGACATGTCACCTTCTCATCTGCATGAGTCACATCGTTGGGTTTGTAAACCAGATTAAAGCAAAGGGTAAATTTAGAGGGCCTGAAACTGTTATCACATCTATATTCAGACAGGATATTGCTAAATCAGTTAGTCTAGTAGAAATGGGTCCATCAAAATACCAATAATTGTTATCACCACCCGAGCAATCATTGATTTTTTAATTGTATAACTTATGTGTGGCGAAAAATGACAAATTATTGACTTATTATTTCATCGTAATAGTGTAACCGACATACTTGTAAAGCAGAGTGTATACTAGAATATTCGAGGTAACAGCCGCACATCTGATTTACCATACATCTCATATGCAACGCGGATTGATCTTCGTTAGTCAGTTGGCTGTTATTCTCTGATTATGACCATGGAAATCCATATAAATGGTGGTGACATCTACCTTAAATCCGCAAACTTGAATGAAATAACTATTACTACAACAAGCATGATCGATGTATGTTAAATTTATTCGTACATTCGTTAACATTAAGCGAAAATTCACGTACCTGCACTGCAAGCTCTCTGGTAGGCAAAAGCACCAGCCCATAAACTCGACCTACAGACTTCTCGGGTTTAGTGTTTAACTTATCAATAACTCGTTTACTAACAGTATCCTCTCCTTCAGATAACAAAGATTCGTTCCCATGTACACTATGGATATTCGATATAGCGCCTGTATTTGGATCAAGCTCTTCAATAATGCCAAGATTATCATAAAAATCTGCAAGAAGTTCTGCTTTTTTAGCTCTTTTCTTTTTGTTGTACATTTTGCATAACTTCCCGTGGTCCATTAATTCAGCGCCAGAAATTCCTTTGATCGATACTTGATTTTTTTGTCTTTCTCGGGCTCTCGATTTTGATTCAATTGCAAGCATATCCTTACATACATTGTCTTTTTCTTCAGACAACTAAAATATACAATAAAAATTACTTATGTCATTTAGAAAACAAGAATCCTTTGAAATTTTCAGAAAAAAGTAAAATTCTGCACACATGAATAGCATGTAACAATAAAAAAATGAATTATCTAATGTTTTCGTCTGTTGCTGCCCTCATACGTGAATACGAGGTCAAAATAGCTTGTTTGGCTGAACAACATTTTGTATGAGTCGCGATTGGCGTAGTGCTGCAAATAATAACCGGTTAATTTAAAATATCCTCTGATTTCTCAAAATGTTGTCGTGTATTATGTTCTCCAATGTATTAAAAAATGTCACTTGGCACATCTGTTGAAGGTGTACAAATATATATATATATATATATATATATATATATATATATGCATTCCAGCAGTAAGCCAAACCCATGATGTTAATTTTTTTATAAAGATAGACTTACGGTTGCCGTTGGAATAATGCAAAAGGTAGATGCTTACGGTTTAATGTAGAAAAATTGCGGTTCCCCCTCCTATGCTGATGTCTCTATCATCTCTAATTAATAAGATTTATATTTCGCATTCATATGTTGAGACTGAACCACGTTATCGAGACAGAAATTAAATGCGGTCTTAGTTTACGGGGGATCAATTTCTTCAGTAGAGATCTAGCATTTAGACAAAGTGTAGTATGTTTTACCGAATTCAGGATTGTAGCCAAAATGAATAAGATGAGCTACTGTTTAATTTTTTGGTTAAAAACGAGTTTCTGTGGCGGATATCGATATCTATGCTCGTCCAAAACAATAAATGCATAACAGGAATAATTGAGTAAATTCATAATGTGGACGTGGTTAATTAACGGCTTAAACTAAGAAGAATAACAAATGAATACCTCACGTTAGACAAGGATTCACCGAAGTCATTTTAAAGTATCAAATGCAAATAAAAGCAATTTCCAAAATTAATCAGAAATAAAATCGACTCATTTTCACAACTTTAATCGATGATTTTGAATAGTTAGTACTTATGATCCTGCTAGTCTTGGCTTCTTACTATTAACCAATGCCTCTTAAAGATTGTATCTGAGGATTTTTGAACTGCTTATAAATCCATATTAATCCAAGATTTTATTTTAATTGACTGTCTAATTAGCTTAGGTTCTACAGGTAACTATTATTATGTAACCCGAATATATAATAATTTTAAAACGCAACATCCGATGTGAAACCACCCCATGGATTAAAAGCATTTTGAATTGGCAGTCGAATTTCCATTTCTCAATGTTCTCATTATATTTTTGGATTTCATATAACTCACCACTATGTTCAGTTAACAATTTTGAGTGTCGCTTCCATTTTTGGATAAACCTCCATTTGCAAATTTTTATGTAGTCGATTTAATTCTCCTCTGATCTGTTAAATCATACTTTACCTGAATTTGTCATTTGAACGGACAGTTTAACCTTCAGATCTCTTATAATTATCTCGATGTGCTATCGCTATTATCCAGATACTGCATCATTCCCAACACAAAGTGACTAATAATGCCAGCCAGTCTCACAAAACTTCAACAACAGGTGTCTGATATGCAATACAACTTAACAATCAATGATTGCGCGGTTGATGGTAAAAATTCTTTATGTTAAGTTTGCGAGCTTGAAGAAAACAACAATCTCATTGTATTACAGTTAAATACTGTTTGTAATATATTGAATTGAATGATGTCATGCTTACCGCGAAATTAGACAACTGATATCAATGAAGGCCAGAGTGTTTTGGTTTAACTGGAGTAACAGGTGTTCGGGAATTGTTGTAATTCTCAATTTGGGTGAACTTTAGCATAAATTTATATCCATCAGGTTGGTATCATGTACCGACTCGGAAACCATAGTGTTAGTATCCGGTACTCATCGATTTAAAAAAGGTATCAGTTACTAACACAATAGCCATAGTGTTAGTATCCTTTACAGACTCGGTATATATATTATATAGTGTGAGTTAGCATTGAAGTCGTATTGTCGTTGACTTTAGATTATGTTAGCTTCACTATTACAGGTTTACACATTCGTCTAGGAGATTGTACCGTCCTATTATTCCACATTCTTCTACCAAATATATAGTGGTTAAAGGGCGTAACACCGGCTCCTACTGATGAGTCGCCAGTAAGCACGAAACGAATGTGCATGAGATTATACTTTCCGTTCATGCTGCCTTTGGTTTATCCTTCTGGTCACAACTGAACTAATTTGTTACTAGGTTCGCAAAACCTAATACATACTTGCAATCTCATTTTATTTAACAAGTCGTCAAACAACATAGCAAGTTTACTGCGATTGGCGGAAGTTCAAGCTCGCAAACGTGATTTATAGAAGAGATGTCTGATATTTCGGGTTTCCTAATCACTTTTTCAGGCAACCTTTCCAATTGTTGCACCAGGCCTACAATTTCATCAACGTGGTTGCAAGAGAGATTGCTTCGACCAACCATAGTAGATGTAACCTATTTATTTAGTCCACGCTCTGTCAATTTTCGAAAGGTAAGTTGACCGCTTATATGATCGAGCAATTTTCGCGCCAACTTCCCACAGAACACTTACCAACGATGAAGCAGAATCTCTCAAATCCCTACCCCAATTGGTTTCGGCGGTGAATGTAAATTTTAGGCGGAACAACACATCGTTACAGCGGATAACGGATCAAGCCCCGAGCACTCAGCTGGCGACTTCGAACTCTTCTGCTAGCGAAGCTACTAACCTTGGATAGAGCAATTAATAAACATTCGGTAATCAGAAGCATTCTGGGGGATGCTTCATCGTCCGCCACCAAATTGTTGAGTCCCTTCCGCTAACAACCAACAACAATTGTCTGTCCATAAGCCACATCCGACCAACCTGTCATTCCTCGAAGTTGCGGCAGGCCCCGTCTTGTAACACCCACCAATGGGCTTCCTTTGCCAGTATTCATTGCCGCTCTGATTCTCATATTTTCAGCAAGTATCATGACTAAACGAACATTGGTTGCGCGGGTGGTAATAACAATTATTATAATCAAGGTTGCGGTCTTGATATAAACACCTGACCCATTAATTACTTACATATGTCAGTATAAACTAAGAATTGTATAGTGTAGAAAAGGCAATTCATCCAGTAGACCGGTTTCGTCCTTATTGGGAACTCATCAAGTACTGGCCAGAATTTGCCGCGAACAGGATACGAACCTGGGCACGTCTGTTTCGGAATCTTGTGCTCTAACCACTGAGCTATCCTGCCGCACACTACACTACACACAATTTTCAGTTATATACTAACTAATGTAACTTTGTTAGTCAATTTTTCCTTTAGGTGGAGCTCATATGGCATCCATTTAGACCCAAGTTCCAACTAACCAATTCCAATCTATCATTACTGAGCAGACAACACGCTACATGGAGATGTGGTAATGAGATAAACATTTATTTAATTAAACGAACATTGGTTGCGCGGGCGGTGATAACAATTATTATAATCAAAGTTGCGGTCTTGATATAAACACCTGACCCATTAATTACTTACATATGTCAGTATAAACTAAGAATTGTATATAGTGTAGAAAAGGCAATTCATCCAGTAGACCGGTTTCGTCCTTATTGGGAACTCATCAAGTACTGGCCAGAATTTGTTGCGGACAGGATACGAACCTGGGCACGTCTGCTTCGGAATCTGGTGCTCTAACCACTGAGCTATCCTGCTATTCTTAGTTTATACTGACATGCATGTAAGTAATTAATGGGTCAGGTGTTTATATCAAGACCGCAAACTTGATTATAATAAAAAGTATCATGACTGATGTAGTGATTCCTAAGCCAACTTCTGCAAAATGAGGTTATTCGCCTCGTACCTGCTTCACCAAGGCAACAGCTCTATGGTTGATCGAATCATGAATTGTCTCCTGCAATTTTCCCTCCCCCAAACCTCTTAAATGCCTTCCAAGAGAGCGTAAACACGTCTACTGAATTGATCTTGCATCGCAGTGTAATTAGCCCCTGTTGTGACGCTGCATCAATTAAACAATTTGAGCCATGCACAACCTCCTTCTTCCTGCACTCAATACCCCAGTCTCCCCGATAAAAGCTGGATTAAGATAGTTCAGATTAATGATGAACACTGGCTGCTCATAAAAAACAGATACCCTCACCAGTCCAAGCTCGTGCTACAGCCTCCGCTGTAAGATTCCCGCTCGTTTTCCTTCCTATCTAATCATCATCCCTTTGAAACCTTTTCGAATATCCTCATGGATTGCAGATCAATCGCACAAAAGATCAACCAGCTACAGGCATCTATATTTTCAAACGAGTTAAAATTGTTTTTTATTGTGAAATTTTGGCTGCCTCCTACCACATATATTGATGATATTTTCCGTATTAAAGGATATTTACGTCAGACCTGCTCCATGACACAAAACCATACTTTGAGATTCACGTTATTCAAAGCTTACAACCTACTTAGTATATATAATATATGTCAGTAAATGTTGCCATATCACTTTGGCCTCCTCCGTTGCCACAGAGCAGATCACATCTCCATTTATAAAACGTGTCTTCTCTCATGATTAGAACCAACGAGCACCTCCTTGCAAATGTCCAACTGTTACCGTTCAGTCGCCACATAGGATTTATCTTTCATGCACAAGGTCCCAACTTGCCTTCCGCTGTCGAATATCTCTCGTATAAGTCATTTCAACGTCACATGCAATTGTGACTCTTTAAGTCAATTTAAACATACCTACATAATCTGCAACATCGTCCACCTATTTTTTAAAGTTACAAATACTTTCAACGCACTACCCCATCAAATGTTGAAGAAACCAGTTAACTTGCACTGCTTTCAAAAACTCTTCGCTTCAATCAAGATAGTATTGTTATCTTCACTTGAAAGCGTTGCCGAAATATGGCCTGCTATATACGCGCAATTGAATTTTTATATCCTGTTGAGGGAATCGGTATCAAGATTTTTTACAAGCTTTCATTACAGTCGACTTTATTCTACTCGTTGCGAACATGACTTTCTACAGGAGGCAATGCTGTAAAGCCTTCAAAAGCACTTTACTTGCTGAACTTTTACCAGTCATTAGATCGTCACTGTCTTACTAAATTCTACTTTTTGTTCGTATCATGACATTTTCATTTGTGAGGTCAGATTGCTTTTGTTGCCAGATAAACAATTTTTATAAACCTAGTGAATTTACTGAGGTAAATATGGAGATGCGCTAAAATTATCAATCTGATTAGTTTATAGTTAATACCTAGCTAACTCCGGTCCCTGAATGTTTCCATAACTAGATTGATATTTTTGTTGTTCCCTTCTTACCGTGTATCAACTAACAAATGATTCTCCTAAACTGGATTGGTCAATTGGCATTATAACTGCATCTACTCAGTATTTTAATCAAACTAGTGGATTTTCAATACGCATGTATACAACCATATGCTTGAATATTTGTTGATATCTACGTTTTTCTCTAGATGTATGAGCACACGAAACCTTGTTTGTGTGAAATTAATACAAGTGGTTAAACTTTAGCAAGACACATTACCAACATTACTAACAAGGTACACAATGATAATTCTTCAAATTCTTTTCATTCTGTGAAAATTTATGAATACCCGAAGCAATAAGCTAGAAAATAGGCATTGAAACGTCTCAAAATGTTATATGAGGATAAATAATTCAACGATCTGCTCCAAAACGAAAACACCTTCGAGTGGATTGGTTCAGTGGAGTATAAAATGAGGGAAATCTTACTAATTGCTAATATATGACAGAGATTTTTATTCTTCAAATACAAAATCACTCATTACTCTATATGAATTTAAAATTAAAACTAGTTCTCTCACTCTAACGCTGCAACCGAATCATTAGACCTATGAAAATTTAATGTTTTAACACAAAAATATTCGACATAACAATAGACAAAAATATATACCAGTTCGCAATTCTCAACGAAGAAGAAACTAACCCAAGCGCAGTTTTGTGTGAGACTTGGAAAGCTTAATCGCGATTCTTCTTTGTTGACCACTTCGGACTAGAGTATATTTTTTGTATATTTACGTGGATTGTAAATGGGTTGAAAAGATGGAAAGTGTTATTGTAATTTTAGGTTCAATTCTTACTTTCACATAAAGTAATACGTGTTTTGTGTATCTATAAGTTGTCATTCATTACTATTTAATTTTTAGACTTATATTAGCGAAAATTACATATATAATATATCACCTTTTTATTCAATTCTTTTATCTTTGCACTATGTACACGCATCAACAAAGGGATACCAAAGGCTAGGGTTTTGCCACTACCCTAAAAGTTAAAATCGAATATGTACTGTAGGCGCTGCTCCAAGAATATCTGCATAATCTCGAATTGCAAACGGCAACACGCTTCTTTGAATAGGCGTTGGTTCAACATATCCTTCATCTATAAGGGACCTGGCTATATCATCAGAAACAAACAGATCTTTCCATATGCTCATAGTGCACGAAACGCGCACACATAAATTATTGACATATAAAGATAAATCAAATAATACCAACAATAATTTAAATGGAAAAAGTATTTTTTTTAAATATTTCTACTTCATCTGAAAGTTATAAAAATTAGAGTTACGATTTTTATTTCCGATTTAAAAATTCTATAAAGTTGTAATAAATTTTAATTGTTTTTAGCAGATGTAATAGAGTACACGACACGCTACTGATTTAAATAATAGGCAATAAGAGAAAAGAAGAAAAAAAGTGTGTGTAAATGCCCCAGCTTTAAAGAAATGCCGTACGGCATTACAGTGTCAGTTTTAGTGCCAGCATGGCTGAGTAAGCACTGTTGTAGGGCCCTTATTAGGGCCGGTCTTGCGTTGTTGAGGCTCCTAACCTATTCGTGTCTGAGAACCCCATAGATGCCAGATCGTTTGTAGTCCTGAAATTTACTGTAGAATCTGATAAGCTTATATTTTCATTCGCATCTGCTAAATTCAAACCTGCAATATCTTGCGCTAACTTGCTAGTGGTGGAGGAAGTTAAATCTTCCGCTTTATATAAAATAACATTGACCAATAAATTTAAACCACTATGGCTGACTGTAACGAATTTTATTTAAAAAGTATTTTTTCTTTTTATTTTCCAAAATATTCTTTGTTAAAATACTTGATTTTGGATTGTGCGCTATTTTCAGTTTTTGAGTATCTCGCTCCTTGACTGGTATTGTAATTATGGTCTGCTGCATTTTAACATTTTCTCTATTAAACGATTACATCATCATCAAATATATTATTCCATCAATTTCTTTTGTTCTGATATAACATGATATTGAAGGTGACGCCTTGGAACAGGTATATTCAAATTTCTTCTTTTGTTCACGTATATTTCTTTCCAGATTATTTGTTTGGGAGATACCGCTTTCCTACGTAAGCATTCCGATTGCCTAACATTAAATGTCGATATAATTGTTATACCATATAGATATGGAGACAGATCTTAAATTTAAGGACACAAGTAGGTTAGTGCAGGACATTGCGGACTTGAATTTAGGAGACACATATAAATAATAAACACTGACGACATACATGTACGTGGACCATCCAACATAGGTGAACATAACAATGGCGACCGCGCCGAAGAGGAATCAGGAGGAAATATGCCGGCGTTTTCAGCCGAATCGACGAGTTATTTCAGACCGTCATCAGAGTTTAAGCCGATGTTGGCACCACTAGATGTGGAAAGGCCACAGTTGTGGTTCGAAAAATTTGAAGCATCAGTTCGAGCCCAAGAATTTACATTGGAAGCACCTATTGTGCGTGTGGCTGTCCAGGAATTAGTGGACCGGACAGTAGCAGTCCAATTGGAATTGCCGGTTGACCTCACGTATGAAGAGTACAAAAGACGCGTGTTGGATCATTTCCGGGCCAGGCCTCAGGTAGTGTTCTTAGAATTATACAGCCTGAAACCATTAATGGGTGAGATGCCCATGGATACCATGGCACGTATGAAGCGACATACCGTATTGGAATTCTTCGCGGCATAATAAGCAGTTCCGCGACAGAAGGCAACAGCCAGTGGCCTGGAAGCAAAGTCAGTATATAAGGACTCCAGCTCCGACGAATACGGCGTATAAGCGTCAGCAAAACCCATGTACTGCTCCTCGAGAACGGCCAGTGCAGTGGGGTAACAGGGTGCACAATCTCACAAATAAAGGTGGGAGAGAGCAGGGCACAAATATTAATCCTTTGGTGGCTCCGACGGGTAGATCGAATGAAGACCAGCAGAACAAACAAAAAGTGGTCCGAACCAGATGGCCTTTGAAGAAAAGGAAGTGTGGGAAACATTGCCAAATGTAAGAATTTTAATTAAAGTTAAATTTTTAGAACTCTTCAACGGACAGCCAGTAATAATGCAATTGGATACTGGAGCTGATGTGTCGGTAATACCATTGACTTGGCCATTGAACAATGTAAAACCTACGAAAGCAAGTTTATGTCAGGCATCGGGCGCATCGATGGTGGCTGTGGGCGAGTGGGACACGAAGTTGTTAATAAATGAAAATGTCTATCATATGTCTTTTGTTGTTTCGAATAATCAAACGCCCTTATTGGGACTTGATTTCATTAGAAAATGGGTTAAGACGATAGACTGTCAAAATAAACGTGTATGCCTATCGCGGCCTGAGGGAATAAGTTCAATAAAGTCTATATGTACCCCTAAGATGCAGGAGGAGACCAGTTGTCTGCCTGGGTGGTGGAAGAATCTTCAAACCCAATATAACATTATATTTCAACTGCCTGATTGTAGCGAGCGTCCAGGGCCGACGGTCGACCAGTTTAAGCTATGGCTAGAACTAAATGACGGTTACGAACCACCAAAAGTATATGGTGCTCCTCCGCTGTTTTGTCCAAGAAACATAGCCTCAAAACCAACGTTCAGTTCATTGCTCGCGTTACGAAAAAGGATGGTTCGCTCCGACCAGCGGCTGATTTTAGGCAATTGAACTCAGTAACTAAACCGGACCCGTATCCCATGCCGGCTCTGCGTGATCTGTTCTTACAGCTAGCGGGAGGCAAATGGTTTGCCGTGCTTGATCTTAAACAGGGATTTTGGCAAATAGGCGTGCGGCCCGAAGACCGATGGAAGTTAGCGGTACAAGTACCCCAAGGTCATTTACAATTCACCCGGATAACATTTTGTCTTAAAAACTTACCGAAAGTGTTACAAAGAATGATAGACTCTTTCTTGTCTGTCATAACTTATACAACAGCTTACGCAGACGAAGTTATTATATGGGCTACTACTAAACACGAATTACGTGTTAGGCAGCAGATGTTGGCCAAAGCTGTAGAATGGCGATTACATTTTAATCCAGAAAAGGTACAGATAGGTCAAGAAGTGCGGTTCTTGGGGCACTTAGTCTCAGCGGATGGATGCATGCCGTTAGATTCGAATGTACAACCTATCAAGGATTATCCGGTGCCTACTACTAGAAAACAATTGAGCCGGTTTATTGGTATGGTGAATTTCTATAGACCATACCTCGCAGGGATGGCAGTTACGCAACAGCCCTTATCTCAGTTAACTAGTGCCAAGATACCATTTCGTTGGACGGAGGAGGCTCAACAAGCGTTTGTGCTATGCAAGCAGAAATTAATAGAGGCAACTATTTTGACTTTCCCGGTAGGTAATATGTCAATTGTTACAGACGCATCAGATATTGGGATAGGAGTGGTGTTACAAGCTGACGGACGTCCTGCGCAATATATAAGTCGCACACTTACTAAGGCGGAATAGAACTATACCGTCACAGAGAAGGAATTACTTGCCGTACAATGGGCGCTACGGAAGTTTAGATATTTTGTCATAGGGGGACACGTGGACGTCTTTACCGACCACAAAGCGCTAGTGCATTGGAGATCACTAGGTATTGAGAAGAAACGAGTACATCGAGCCATTGAAGAACTAGAAGAGTACGATATATCAATTCATCATAGAGCAGGAATCGAGAATGCGGCGGCCGATGCGCTCAGCAGAATTTCCGCTGTGCGCGTTTCGCCACTTATAAAAATCTCTGAAGAACAGGGAAGAGATGCTACATGTCAGGAAAAAGTCAATCAATTCAAAAACGGCACAGTGGTGTCTGCACCATATAAAACGTTGAGTCTACAGAACGGCCTGTTGGTGCGGAAAGATGGACAAACAGCGCAATGGTTTGTGCCAGAATCTATAAGAACAGAATTAATGGCCTTTTGCATGAAACGTTGGGACATCCCGGCGCTGGGCGGCTCATTGAGACATTGCAGTCACGATTGTATTGGCCTGGCATGTCCAAAGAAATTCGTAGCTATTGTCAACAGTGCACTACATGCCAACGTTGTAAACCACAAAAACGAGAAAAGTCACTCCGATTGCTTTCAATGCTACTGCACGGAACGAGTTTCTGCATATTGACCTGGTAGGTCCACTGCCGGTAGCTCGCGGCGGCGTGTCCTATGTGTTTTCCATGGTCGATAAGTTTACCCGATGGGTCGAGTTTGTACCACTGAAAAAGATCACAACAGAATAGATTATAACGTGCTTAGAAGAGCGATGGCTCAGTCGATTCGGTGCACCACAAGTTATTGTTACCGATCAAGGCGCACAGTTTGAGTCGAAAGAATTTAATCAGTGGTGCAAAGACCTTGACATAAAGCATTCCCGCACAGCCACTTATCACCCGCAAACCAATGCGACGGCTGAGCGCGCACATAGGACGATGAAAGAGGTACTGCGATGTTGGTGCCACGAGAGCCCGGGAACGTGGAGAGACAAATTACATTTGGTCGAGCGGGCCATGCGCTTTACAGTCTCAACAGCTACAGGATTCGCTCCAACGACCATGGTCTATGGAGGACACATAAAACTGCCAGGTGAACCTGTAATCCAAGGATCCCATGAGCGCTGCACCATAGCAGATATTCAGGAACGACTAAAACAGTTAACTGAATATGTAGGCGCCACACAGCGACAAGGCTATGCAAGACAACCGACACGCACTCGCCTAAAGGTCGGCGACTATGTCATGGTAGCAAAGGTCGAGCCCATGGCACTGCAGGCTGTCAATGATGGGCCGTATCGCGTGGAGAGGGTGGACACAGAGCACAATACTGTTTTAGTTAGCCTGCCCGATGGACCACGAGCTGTGGCACTGGATCGTTTAAGCAGAGTGCGAAAGCCGATTCCCGAGGGGGGGGGAAGATGTGGCAAAGGCCACCTTTAAGACAAATAATGAACAATGGGTCTTATCTAGGGCAGACAGTATTTCAACAGAAATTTCTCGCAGAAGCGTCCGTATAAGAATGAAGCAGTCAGCCCAATGAGAAAAGCAGACTTAGAGCTGAAGTGAACATAAATTAATTAATGTGTAAATTTGTTTTATTAAATCGATGCTCGTTGTGCGAGCAAAATTCTATATATAATTGAGTAAAAATAAAGCATTTGTGGTACATTTAAAATGTCTTTTGATGAGCTGGAAACGTTGATTCAGGCATTGACTTCTCAAATGAATAATTTAACTGCAGACTTAGGCATAATTGAGGCTCGTCTGGACGATACGCTAATAATAAACACTGACGACATACATGTACGTGGACCATCAAACATAGGTGAACATAACACTGGCATCTATGGGGCTTTCAGACTCGAATAGGTTAAGAGCCTCAACATAGTGTCCTCAAATTTAGGATCTGCATCCATGTCTATGAAATTTAATTATTAAATAGACACTTAATGTTAGGCAAATCGGGATGTGAAACCTGTCTCATACAAAACACCCAAACAAATAATCTGGAAAGAAATAGACGCGAAAAACAGAATTATTACATTACCTGTTCTAGAACGTCCCCTCTATGCGTGCATCAATAAAAAATATAAGACAGTGTTAGCAGGCGTATATTGTAGAAATTGATCAGTTTTTAATGAAGAAAAATGAAACAATTGCAGCAGGCCAAAGGAGATACAACCAATCGAGAACGGTAGAGCTCGAAAACTGAAAATGGCGCACAATTCAAATTCAAGTATTTAAACAAAGAAAGTTCTGGAAAATAAATGAAAAAAATTCTTTTTAAATAAAATTCGAATCAATCAGCCAAGGTGGTTTAAATTTATCAGTTAATGTTACTTTAATTTTGGCGGAGGAATTATCTTCCTCCACATACACCACCTTCTCAAAAAAAGACGGCTAGTAATAGGCGTAATCATGATTCTTCGGCTGACGTTGCACTCTCCCAGAACGAGTTGTGCACAATGGCGCCCCTGAAGTCGGCATCATGCCCGGTACCGTTGACATTGGTTCTTCCGTATCATCTGGTATTGCCAAACAGTTTTCATGTTTTGAACTGGTAGAATAAGATTTTGCTATATTAGACAACGCGTCTTCTGAGTTCTGCATTTCGTTATGTGCCTGTATGTTGGGATTGTACACATCAGATTCGCCCATTGAACGACGGTCATTCAACGCATCTGTTAATTCAGTGCTACCGTCTAACCAGATAAACTGGGGAATGCAACGATCCAACGTAACACAATCCTCAATGCCATTTATCTCTATGATGACATTCTTGTCAGTCATCCTCTTGACCTTGTATGGTCCTTTGTAAAATGGTGTCAGGCAATTCTTCCTATTTTCATTAGATACATACACATGCAAAGCCGATCTTAGATCAGAGGACACATAGCACTTGGTTTTTGCTTTTCTAGTCTTGGTCGGAGCCAAACGACACATCTTATCTCTAAGTGCTCCTACGAACCAATCTACATAACTAGAAGCCCAATCAAGACTACTTGGAGTTTCTATTAGAAGATCTACAGACAACCTTAATGGTTCTCCGTAAACCAGTTCTGCTATGTAAGTACCTAATTGTACCCTATATCTGTTGCGCATGGCGAGTAGTACTATAGGAAGATCATGTATCCAGCTTGTTCCACTAGTACACCTTAACGCAGCTTTCAGTTCACGATGCAGCCTTTCTACCATCCCATTTGCTCGTGGGTTGTACGCGCTAGTATGCAATACAGTTGTTCCCATGATATTGAGTGATCTTACGAAAAGCTCGGACATAAATTGACTACCGCGATCACTAGTGACCTTTTCCGAAACACCATAACGCGATATCCAATTATGTAGAAACGCGAACAAGACTTCTTACGCTGTCATGTCTTTTAAAATCGCCACTTCGAATTGACGACTAAATCTATCTACCATAGTTAGCAAATACTTGTTACCATTTATCTCAGGCATCTCGACAATGTCTATGTGTACGTGTCTGAACCGTCCAATTGGTATCCCAATATTCTTTATCTCGGTTCTGGTATGTCTCCACAACTTACACGTTTGACACTTGGCACAGGCTCTTACCCATATCCGTATGTCTTTAGACATGTGCGGCCATACGTATCTGTCGTTGATCAATCGAATGGTGGCTTTAATGGTTGGATGACCCATGTCATGTAACAATTGGATAATCTTGGCCCGTAACTCCAACGGAACATATGGTCGTGGTTGACTTCTAGACGTTTCGCATAACAACCACTTACCACTTATGAGCTTACAAACATATCCTGGCCTTTTGGACAAAATTAATGTGAAGGGATCCGATCCTTGCGCTTCCTCGATTTGACTAACTAAATCATGCATCGAATTATCTAAACTCGTCAACGGACCTTTAAATATCAGCTCGACATCGGCTTCATTCGGTCTGCTAAGTGCATCGGCTACCACATTCTCCTTACCAGCAATATGGGATACAGTGAAATTAAACTCTGCTAACCGAGTTATTTGGGAATTTACTCTATGAGAGTAATTAAGCCTAGCTGTTTTACCAAGTATACTGATCAATGGCTTATGATCGGTCAATAACTTAAACTTATGATCGTCTAAGTAATGCTCGATGTGAAGCACTGCGTCATACACTACTAGAAGCTCTTTACCAAACGTATCATAATGTTTCTCCGGATCATTAAGCTTACGGCTATAAAACACAATCGGTCTTACTATGCCCTGATCTCTTTGCTGTAGTACTGCCCTTATTGAAACATCTGAAGCATCTGTGATTAGGTCGAAAGGTTTCTCCCAATCTAAAGGTGCTAATGTGGTTATGTCACTTAACATTTCCTTGGCCTTTTGGAATCTTTCTCGGTCTTCTGGACTGAAGTTTATAGGCCAAGACTTCTTGATCGTGCTCTTTTCACGAGTGAGATGGCGTGTTAACGATCCAAGAATTCCGGCTAGACCTGGAATGAATCGACAATAATAGCTGATCATACCCAAGAACCTTCGCAACTGGCGTACGGTTCGGGGTTCCGTTACGTCCTTTATTTCTTGGATCTTATCTTCCAAAGGTTTAATTCTGTCTTTGAAATGTATATGACCAAGGTATTTAACTAAAGAGCAACCGATATTACTCTTATTATGTTTGACCACTAATCCATATTGTTCCAGCCTGGTCAAAACCGTTTCAAAATGCGTACGATGTTCATTTCGTGAGCGACTAAAAATTTTTATGTCGTCTATATATACCCTCGAAAATGGACAATTCTGAAGGATTTCTTCAGCCAAACGCTAGAATGTCTGACTGGCATTTTTCAAACCAAAAGGCATTCGAAGAAATTCATGCGATCCCCCTCCTGGAAATCTGACTGCGGTGAGTGGTATCGAACTTTCTTCCATTGGTACCTGATAGTACGCTTTCTGGAGATCTAAAGTTGAATAAACCTCATATCCCATTATATCTCGGAGCAAAGTACTCTGGTTAGGGAGAGGATAAGAATCACCCTTCGTCACTGAGTTTAATAGACGATAATTCCCACAAACCATCCATTGACCCGGTTCAGGTTTGGGAACTACCACTATTGGGGAAGCAAAATTGGAATTTGACCTTCTACAAATCCCCTCTTCGCGCAATTGATGAAATTCGGACAAAGCAACTTGCTGCTTGTGTTGTGCCAATGGTTGAGCCTTTAGTGGACAAGGCAACGTAGCCACCAGTTCTATTTGGTGTTCTACTCCTGTCTTCTATCCTGTCCTTTTGGCACTGAAAGGTTAAAACACTGCTAGGTGCTTCTCAATTATATCGGCAACGTCATGTGCGACTGTTGGACGGGGTAAAAGAACTGTTCTAAATGCCGATGTGTTAGACTCAGTAGGTGTTGATATCCCTACGCCTTCTGCGATAGTCCTAGATTTGGGGTCTAATGTCAGTTTGAAATGTGTCAAGTAATCCATGCCAATGATATGGTCCTTGACATCGGCTAATAGAAAATTCCATCTAATGGAAGATTTCTGGCCTAACGTTACCGACATTTCTTTCATCCCTTTCACTCCTATCGGACTACCGTTACCGGCCCATAGTTGATAATCAAATGTGGGGCAATCAGTTTCCACCACGTCTGACCTAACTATGCTTTCCTCAGCACCCGTATCGATGAGAAATTCTAATCCAGATAATTTATCTTTAATAATGAATTTGTTGCTGGGCAATCCGGCAATGTTTTCTAGATCTCTGCTAAGCAAGAATCGGACTCTCTTGCCTTCAATATCGGTGCTAACTGATCCTGTCGCATTTTTGTCCTTTTAAAGGCATATCTGGGATCCTTTGCAATGGAACCCCCCTAGGGCTCCTTCTAGCGATGATTTTATTCTTTTCCCGGTGATGGATTTCTTTCTACTTGGTTAGTGCTTCCTTTCCATCTGGGTCCACCTAATCGCGGGTAAATACAATTCTCACCTTGACACTTTGCACTTCGTCCGTACTCGCTATGTGCCTTACACCATCCGCGTGGCCCTTCGAAGCGTTGACGCGAGTGACTCCCTCGACGTCTAGTTTATCTATCCTGACTCTGAAGTTGCGGAATGTCCCGACGTATACTAGCAACTTCTCTACATAAGAAACGCAAGGTTTCTTGTATAGTCAGGGATTGTTTTCAGCATCTGCCCTGACTGGCTGCACCATGACAGAATCTGCTATTACGTACGTACTGCTGCGGTTCCACTGCTGTTTATACACACCGTCTAACCCTCTGAGTTTCGTTGGCCAATCAATGCTCAAAGTGTCAAATACTTCCAATGTGGTTCTAAGCCTAATTGGTAGCTCAGCTGTGAAAATCAAGTTAACCACATCTCTGGATATATTCAACCTGGAAACTTTTTGTGCAAAGGCGTTCGTAAGAAATTCGGACGGTAATTGACGCCCCCATTTTTTCTAAGCGTAATAATTTGCACATGTTTGCGCCGATCTTCCCAGGCTAATATCTCTGTTGAATTTCAGCCATTAGTAACTCAAATGCATTGTACGGTTTTTCTTCCACAGTTCTGTCTCTGAAATTTTCCAAGGCATTTCTGAAATTTTCAGGCAGTGCTATCCATGCTGCAACAAATTTCTCCAAAGGATTTACAATATCATTTGGGCATCTCCGACCCAACTTGAATGTTTTTTCAGATTTATACTGCGGTAGACTTAATATTCTTGGACTGGCGCGGTCGCCAAATTTTGTAGAGGCTCCTAACCTATTTGTGTCTGAGAACCCCATAGATGCCAGATCGTTTGTAGTCCTAAAATTTACAGTAGAATCTGATAAGCTTATATTTTCATTCGCATCTGCTAAATTCAAACTGCAATATCTTGCGCTAACTTGCTAGTGTCCTCAAATTTGAGATCTGCATCCACATATCTATGAAAATTTAATTATTAAACTAGACAATTAATGTTAGGCAAATCGGGATGTGAAACCTGTCTCATACACACGCCCAAACAAATAATCTGGAAAGAAATATGACGCGAACAACAGAATTAATAAATTACCTTTTCCAGAACGTCCTTTCTATGTGTGCATCAATAAAAAATATAAGGCAGTTTTAGCAGTATATATTGTAGAAATTGAACAGTTTTCAATGAAGAAAAATGAAACAAATGCAGCAGGCCAAAGGAGATACAACCAGTCGAGGACCGTAATGCACGAAAACTGAAAATGGCGCACAATTCAAAGTCAAGTATTTAAACAAAGAAAGTTCTGGAAAATAAATGAAAAAATTCTTTTTAAATAAAATTCGTTACAATCAGCCAAGGTGGTTTAAACTTATCAGTTAATGTTACTTTAATTTTGGCGGAGGATTTATTTTCCTCCACAGCGTTACCAGCATATGCAATTGAGACCAGTTCTGGTTGACTTTGATTGTGGTTCTTTCTGTTGTGGCGTTGATATCCGTGGCAAGTGATTAGCTGAGTAATCTCGTTGAAGTTCTGCGTTAACTGGCTCACTGAAAGAATTAACGTTAGATGTTACGCCGTTTCTTTAGTTGTACAGCAACAAGATTGGCGTGACTGAAATTGCCAATGTGTGTGAAGCAAGCCCAAAAATCAGCGTAGGTGACAATGGCAGGCAGAAAGTGAAAGTAACTCACAGCAGAAGGCAAACGCGACAACTGATTTGCATGGTAAATTCACGTGCTTAAATAGCCTTGATTGACTGCTCGCACACCATTGGTTAATGGAAAATTTCGCTTTTTTCTCATTGGTGCCGCGTAAATTGAATTGAATTTAATTTACACAATATGTCGGCGAATTGCTCCGTGTCGTTACATGTGGAACTGCTCTGTACCGGTTCAGTTTAATTCGTCGACACGTTGTCAAAATCAAGTTTAAATTGTAATACGCTAGACCAATTACAAAGCGAAAAATTACCGTTTGCCAATTGCGTAGGACTTTGCATCTATATTAGCACGCTGCAATTACCATACAACATATATTTTGCTCTGCTCGCTATTTGTGATTACTGTTGCCTTCTCTTATTTACTTTCTAACTACACCGCCCACTGGACTTGCGCTTAACATGCTGTGTCATCTTGTCGCATAGTTTTCAGTCACGCCAAACCTATTGTTTCTGCGCATCCAGTCAACCGTAATCAATTATTTATTTATCGGATTTCTACGCGTGCCAGCCACCTCGGGTTTTTCGCAGATCCTCAACAAGGCAAGTCTAGGCCTTAGAGCAGCAACTAACACATGCTGCTTCAAAAACTCTACATATTCAGGTGCATCTATTTGTAAACGCTCCCGCTCTAAGTAAACGTCGAGAGATGTTAAAAATGAAAAGACAAAGCCGTAGATAACGAGAGAGAGTCATTGTGGATGGCCCTTATAAGGTCCGGAATTGCGTTCTCCGGAAAATTTTGAGAAGTTAATTAGTGTTGCATTGTCTAGAATTACTTCTAGACACTTGCTGGTACGCCCTGGCCGATAGGATGGCGTTCCTTTATGTGGATGCACCGAAATAAGTAGAGTTGTCAAAATTACAGAGATGAGCTGCTATTCGAAGACTCAGTATTACTTATACCGTGGTGGCTGGCACACGTAAAAGTCCGATTAATAGATTATCGATTACTTATGACTAGTTGTGCATGGCAACTAGAGAATTAGATCAGATATAGAATAGAATATATTTATTTGGATTCAAACCACACATTTTTTTTCCATCAAATAGATAATAATATTGGAAAATATACAATATACAAAAGATATCACATCACATAAAAATGAGCAATTAGTCTCACATAGATAAATAGTTCTCTTTAGTTATTGTGTACAATATATCAATATCTGAAAATTCGGCTGTAATAATTATTATGATATAGGAAAAAGAACGGTCATATAAATTAATTGCAATTTTACAAGTACCGATTATATAAATAGTTATTGATATTCTATCGAAATAGAAAAAAATAAGGTATAATTCGAGTGTAGCATTATGCAAAAAATAATAATTATGACAAGCAATTGATTATATGTATTGTTGACTAACATGATGATATAATGCAAAACAATTCAAATTTAATAATACAGAACGTGAAAATAAAAAGAAGATTGGCATGTCTAAAGTCTAAGCGACTAGATGACGCAGCGTGGTAAAGCGCAAGTCCAGAAGTCAGCGTAGGTAGACAGTCAAGTGGAGAGAGCGGCAACAATTACCCTTTGCGCGCACAGCAGAAGTGTCAAGTCTATTGCATGGTAAATGCACCGTGCTTATAAACTAGTACAGGCGCAGTTTTGCACGACATTGATTAACGGAAAATTTCGCTTGTTTTAATTGATACCGCGTAATGAAATTTGAATTTCATTTAGGCAATATGTCGGCGAATTAATCTTGGTCATTACACCAATTTCCTCTTTGAGAAAAGAAAATGTAAAAAGAAAAAAATCCTCTCGGTGAGGCTTGATTCGTAATATAAGGCAGAGTTGGAAACCAGTTTAGCAACTGGTTATTATTCTAGAATAATTGATTGCGCGGGTGGTGGTAACAATTCTTTAAATCAAGTTTGCGAACTTGAAGTAAACACCAATCCCATTGTATTTAATCAGTCATCGAACAATATAGCAAAACTACCGCCAGCCGCAACGCACTCACGCGTTTCGACCTTCCATGATCATCATCAGAGTACGACGGCAAACTGACTATAGAGGATCAAACCGCATTAAATATATATGAAAATCAATGTTAGATATGCGGCTCTCAGCTCTAGCAGTCTCGCATACATTGAACTTGACTGAAAATGTCGGCTGCACAATTTCTATGCAGTCAGGAACGTAAATGTTTGCAGCTTTCGCACTATACATATATAGGCAATACAATTTTACAATAATTGATTGCGCAGGGTGGTAGTAACAATTCTTTAAATCAAGTTTGCGAACTTCAAGTAAAGCGCCAATCCCCATTGTATCTCACCAGTCGTCGAACAACATAACAAAACTATCGCCAGTCACATCGCACTGACGCGTTTGTCGACCTTCCATAGTCATCATCAGAGTACGACGAGCAAAACTGACTATCGAGGATCAAACCGCATTGAATATATATAGAAATCAATATAAGATATGCGACTCTCACCTCTAGCAGACTTACTTTACTTTACTTTACTGCGGCTGACTTCTTTTGGAGGATAAGCCGGTTCCAGTGACATTTCATGGAGTTTCTTGGGAATTTGGTACAAGTGTTGTCCACCCTCACCACTCGGCATTTTTGATGGGAGGCACGCCTCTAGCCCTTTTCACATCAAGTGCGGTCTACGAGCAGCGGTAAAGTTGCATGGTTGCCGGTGGCTGTTGAGAGCTCATTCGCCATTTCTGGAAGTGCAGGGGTACTAATCAGGAGTCCATGTAATCCTGTGAGCTGTTGAACCACTTTCTGCGGCGAGAACACACGCCGAGTCATGATGCCAAAGTGGTCGGGCGTCAGTAGTGGTATTTTATAGGAGATCCGATTGCCGGTCGCAAATCCACCACACCCTGAGTGACGCCACTGCCATAGCCTTCCGTTAGCCCACATGTACGATCGGCCATCGAAATATGGTTGACATCGCATCGTACAACGTTGAGGGAAGAGGATGGACTTTACAGTCACATTGAACTTGAGCTGTGAGAAATGTACGGCTGCACAATTTCTATGCAGTCACGAACATTAACTGTCTTTCAGCTTTCGTCCACATATACATATATAGGCAATACAATTTTACAATAATTGATTGCACGGGTGGTGGCAACAATTCTTTCTAAATCAAGTTTGCAAACTTGAAGTAAACACCAATCCCATTGTATTTAACCAGTCATCGAACAATATGGCAAAACTACCGCCAGCGACAACGCGCACTGACGCGTTCGACCTTCATGATCATCATCAGAGTACGACGGCAAACAAACTATCAGGGAACAATAAATGAATATATATGGAAAATCAATGGTAGATATGCGGCTCTCACGCCTCTAGCTAGTCTCGCATCACTTTAAACTTGACTGGAAATGTCGGCTGCACAATTTCTATGCAGTCACGAACATTAACTTGTTTGCAGCTTTCGCCACACTATACATTGTATAGGCAATACAATTTTTACAATAATTGATTGCGCGGGTGGTGGTAACAAATTGCTTAACGTCAAGTTTTGCGAACTTTGAAGTAAACGCTATAAATCCCGATGTATTTAACTGATCATCGAACAGTAATAGCAGTCAGTGCGTTGCGGCTGGCGGTAGTTTTCGCTATCTCGCATATGATCCGGTTTAAAGCTACAATGATGATTAGTGTTTACTTCGAAGATTTCACTGTCTTTGTTTAAAGATTGTTGCCACCACCCGCGCAATCAATCATCTCGTAGATAATTGCTATTGCCTATATATGTAGCATGTGGCAACAAACAGTTAATGTTCCCTGACTGCATAGAAATGTGTGCAACACTATTCCGATCGAAGTCAAAAGTATGCTGAGACTGCTCAAGAGGTGAGAGCCGCATATCTAACGATTGATTTCCATATATTCAATGCGGTTTGATCCTTTCGATAGTCAGTTTGCTGTCGCTATCACTATCGATGATCATGGAAGGTGAAACGCATATTCAGTGCGTTGCAAATGACGGTAATTTTACACTTATATTGATTCGATGACTGGTCAAATCGACAGATTGATATTTTAGCTAAAGTTCGCAAACTTGATTTAAAGATCATTACCAGACCGCGCAATCAGTATTATAAAATTGTATTGCCTATATATGTATATGTGGCAAAGCTACTGGAAACGGCTTTAAATGATCGTGACTGCTATAATTCGTGACAGCCGACATTAGTCAAAGTTCAATGTATCGCGAGATTTAGCTGAGGTGAGAGATATATCTAACATTGATTTTCCATACATAATGACAATGCGGTTTTGATCCTCGGATAGATCAGATTTGCATCTACTCTGATGATGATCGAAAGTCGAAACGCGTCAGTGCGTTATAACGGTAGTTTGCTATATTATTCGATGATAGTTAAATACAATGGGATTGGTGTTGCAAGTTCGCAAACTGATTTAAAATTGTTACCACCACCCCGCGCAATGTTATTTGTAAAAATTGTATTGCCTATATATGTATATGTGGCCGAAGCTACAGAACTGTGTTTACGACACGCATAAGAAATTGAGCAATAACATTTCCGGTCAAGTTAAAGGCATGCGAGACTGCCTGAAATTTGAGCCGCGCTGTGCAACATTTGATTTCCATATATTCAATGCGGTTTGATCCTCGATAGTCAGTTTGCCGTCGTACTCTGATGATCATGGAAGGTCGAAACGCGTCAGTGCGTTGCGGCTGGCGGTAGTTTTGCTATATTGTTCGATGACTGGTTAAATACAATGGGATTGGTGTTTAAACTTCAAGTTCTGATGCTTGTTTAAAATTGTTACCTGAACCCGCGCAATCAATTATTGTAAAATTGTATTGCCTATATGTATATATGTGGCTTTACTTTACAAACAGTTAATGTTCGTGATACATAGGAAATTGTGCGAAGCGGCCATTTCCAGTCAAGTTCAATGTATGCGAGACTGCTTAGAGGTGGAAAGCCGCATATCTAACATTGATTTTTCCATATATATTCAATGCGGTTTGATCCTCGATAATCCAGTTGCCGTCGTCTCTGATGATGATAGACGAAACGTTGATAGTGCGTTTGGCTGGCGGTAGTTTTGCTACTTATATTGTTCGATGACTGGTTAAATACAGGATTGATATTATAAGTTCACAGGCAATTAAAATTTGTTACCACCCTTACGCAATCAATTATTAATAAAATTGTATTGCCTATATGTATATGTGGCGAAAGCTGCAAACAGTTAATGTTCCCTGACTACATCGGAAATTTATTGCAGCCGACATTTCCGGAGGAATCAGATTAAAAAAGTATGCGAGACTGCTAGAGGTGAGGCCGCATATCTATCATTTTGATTTCCATATATATTCAATGCGGTTTGATCCTCGATAGTCAGTTTCGCCGTCGTACTCTGATGATGATCATGGAAGGAGTCCCGAAACGCGTGATGCGCGTTGCGGCTGGCGGTAGTTTTGCTATATTGTTCGATGACTGGTTAAATACAATGGGATTGGTGTTTACTTCAAGTTCGCAAACTTGATTTAAAGAATTGTTATTATTCTGCCCATAGCTAATTAAAAATTATTGTAATGCTGGACTGGTTCATACATGTTGATTGCTTCAACAATGATATGATGCCAAATAACCACTAGGAGGTGCTACACAACTGTTATCTGTAGTGTCCGGTCATACCGCGTGAAGCGCAATAGAATAGTGTGATAAATTTTGAGACGCGCAGCGTCAAAATCGCAAAACGGGTTCCTACTGAAGTTTCCAGGTTTAAATTGAAACCTGGGCAGGCTGGATCGCCGTCAAAGAGTTTAAATACGACTAAAGAAGCTAGTGTGTGCTCAAAGTTGTGGTCATGCTGTTCGTAGTGCGTGTGCAATGTGCAACTGTTGATGTTGAGTTATGTATTGAAATAGTGGCCTGTTCTCTGGTATGAAGCCGTTGACTACTTAGGTTTGCTACACAATGCGTTAGCTCTAAATAGCTGGTCATACCAAACTAAGTAGTGTGAGCACAGGGGTGAGACATACGTTTCAACAGCACGATATAAAAAAATATATATGAAAATCAAAAGGTAAGGACAAAAAGTGTACACGAGCATTATCGCAGAGATAGCATGATACCACAGAACCGCTCAAAAATGCTACACAATTGTTAGCTGAGAACAGCTAGTTACTCCACATGAGACAAGTGAGTATGAGAATAGTAATGAATCATGTGGATTCATAGAAATCACGTCGCGTGAAATAGGGCGAAATCGGGTAAGGACCGTGATACGTTGTTTGTAGTGGTGCAACAGCAACGTCGCTACAAACGTGTACTCTCTTGCAGCTGTAGAGCTATGAGTGAACGAAGACTGGACGAGGAGTATGTCTCAGCTGCTGTTCAGTCATGTTATCAAGATGAAGTAGAAGTAAAGAAGCACTAACAGTTTCACAAAGAACGATTGATCACAATTTCCATTTCCATTTTGTCTTCGATCGGGCTGGGTTTTTATTCTTCCCTTTCTTCCGAAGGCTTCAACATTGTTCATACTACCCAATGATGATGTGGTTCGATCACATCTTTGTTTACTGGTGACGTTTCAGTGCGTAATTTCCAGCACCATCCTTACGCATCTATAAACATCACAATACTCACAATAGTAGATTTAAGCAAAACGTCGACAGTAAACAAAGTTGTAATCGAACCGCATTTCCATTAGTTAGTATTAACGACGTTAAAGCCTTCGGAAGAATAGAACGGATGCAAACCCAGCCCGATCAAAGACAGAAAGGAAGTGGAAATTGTGATCAATCAGATCTTTGTGAAACTATTAGTGCAAAACTAAAACCCGCGTACGTAAAATGCGCCATTGGAAAATGTGAAGCTGGTATTCCGCAATCAAATTTCAAAAACGAAAGAAGCTTTGACTTGTGGTTTATCCTTTGCTGGTAATAGACGTGGGAGCTGACTAGGCAGGCGAAGATCCATGCCGTACAAGAGTTGTTACGGAGACGTTTTAATAGATTTAAGTTTACGGGAGCGCATTGCATGTAGGACTAAATGTTATGCATCGACCCAGTTGCCTTAAATGGACGAGCTGCTTTGAGTTCTCTATGCAATCTTTCTACCATACCGTAAAATTGAGGGGTAGTAGGCAGTCGTCTTTTGTCTGGTGTTTTCCATGAAATGAAAGATGGTTTAGAAGCGATTAGACGAGAAGCAATTGCTTCTTTCAGTAATGACCTCGTTGAAAACAACATAATGTGCTATCCATGCAGAGATAAAACCGTTAGTGACTTCCTCTGCAGAAATGACGCCATGATGTGAAGCCGCAGGCCCTCATGTAAATATATCCATCATAGTTAACAGTTCGCTAAAACCTTGAACCGTTGACAGATGAACTATGTCGATATTGACAATTGGTAGATGTGAAGTAGTTGGGAAATTTTCTAATTTAGAAAGAGTGTTCCGTGTGATCTTGTTTTTCTAGCAAATACCACAATCGGAGACCAATCATTTAGACTTCTGCCTGAGCCAATGACCTAAGTAACGACCTGTAAGAAGTCTGACAGTTGCGTTGCTTTCTGGGTGAGTAATTGAGTGAATTCATTCAAAAACTATTCTCTGAAGGCTGGTCGGCAGAACTGGCTTGTTGGGCTGCGTACTTGTGATGTAAAGAGTGGGTGAACCTTCTAAGATTCGGCATACGAACTAGGTGGGATTACGAGCTACTGATTTTTGAATTTAAGTGTTACCGTGCTGATCTGTTCGCAGGAGGGATGGCGTTAGTGCAAGTTCTCTGAGAGTCACGGAGTTGACTGCTAATGGCGAAGGCGAAGGTGGTTGTAGCGAGACGTTTGGCCTGGAAAGTGCGTCTGCAATGAGGTTTTGTTCGCCCTTGACATAAAAGATGTCGAATTGCCATTCGCTCAGACGTGACAGCTGTCTTTCTACTCTGGCAGTGTACTTTGCGACAGTTGAAGTCGCGTTTCGAAGTACGCTAACTAATGGTGCATGATCTGTAAAAACAACAAATCTGCTGCTGCCAATGATGCTGATGAAGTGGCGCAATTCGTTGTGGATGGCGAGGAGTTCTCGACCGAAAGTGTCGTATCTGGTTTCTACTGGTTGGAGAGTACGCGAGTAAAAACTGATAGGCTTCCGAAATCCGTCGATCTCTTGCTCCAAAGTGGCACCAGTAGCAAACACAGAAGCATCTGTTTGGAGTAGAAATGGTCTTTGGAATTCTGGATTCGTTAGAATTGTATCATTTGCTAACGAGTTGATGGCGAGACGGAGTAACTCCTCGTCATCATGCAACCAAGAAATTACGGAGTTTCTGCCAAGTCCTTTGCGATTCCGAAGGTGCCCACAGAACGGATCAAGTTGTCTTGATGCGTCGTGAAGGAGCTTGAAATATTAGTTGACAACTTGCAAAATGTTCTGCAGCTCATTTACAGTCTTTGGTGACTTGATATTCTTCTTCGAATTTTCATTTGACGGCAAAGGCTGAATACCTTGTGGCGTAATACGATGTCCTATGAAATCCACGGATTTAGCTACAATCTGCGTCTTGTTACAGTTGATCTTGAGTCCGTGGTTGGATAAATGTGAGAGGAAATTTCTTAAATGCTTGGCATGAGATTCTAGGACTGGACTGAAAACCATGATGTCATCCAGATATGACATACAGTAAGCGGCAACGTCGCGGTGTATATTGTCCGCGAATCTTTGAAATGTCTGAGTAGCACACTTGAGACCAAAAGGCATATAGAGGTATTCGAAAAGGCCAAATGGAGTGATAACCGCAGTCTTTTCAATATCTTCTGGTGCTACCAAGATGTGATGGTATGCTTGTCTGAGATCAATCTCTGAGAAGTTAATGCTACCGCTGAGTTTTTCATTAAAGGTGTTTATAATTGGAAAAGTATATGCATAGGATTTGGTCACTAAATTCAGCTTGCAATAAGCTCAACAGTCTCTGTAAGATCCGTTTGATTTGGAGACTAAATATAGTGGTTTCGCCCATGAACCTTTTGATGGTATGATGATTCCCTCTCCCAACAGTCATAAAAATCCTTCTTGGGCAACTTTCAACTTAGCAGGGGGTAGGAGTCGCTTTCTGAGTGCTATAGGTTGTCCTGTTGCAACGATATAATGCATTGTGTTGGAGACTGAAAGCTCTGATTTGCTGAGATTGAACAGCCACTTGTGTTCTCGAAAAGCGTCTGATATCTCTGCTGAATGATGCACTGGGGTTGGCTGAATGACCTGTAACTCTTAACGCTTGGAGAAAAGTGTTCAAAATCTTTACTCAATTCCGGTGTAGGAGTCGTTGATCTTTTAATTAGCAAGATCAAATATAAGCCAATATTTAAACAGGAAATCAAGGCATAATTTATTGTGTGGGACCTTGGCGACGATGAAGTTGTGATAAAATTCACGAGGTAAACCCAAGTTGAGTGTGTGATGCCGGCAAACATAAGAAGAATGGGCTACCCTGTAACTGTTGCAAGTAAATCGCCTAGAGACTTTGTGAATGACATTATCAGTTTTGCTGACTATGGGGCATATTCTGCGTGGACGGAAGGAGTCAAAATAAACTGCAGCTGTAGGTGTTTCACAAATATTACGTACAGAACAGAAACTGTCTTGTTGTTGATTGTGGTCATCTAAGGAAGGAAACTGGCATCCGTTTGGTAAATTCTCCGAACAATGCAGGCAATTTCGACAATTATAAAAATAATTTTGGTGATTATAGCACCAACCTTTTGGAGAATATCGACTGAATGATCGAGGTGGTCTCGATTGTCGTTTATTCTGATTTAGACGGTGTTGATCCGTGGTTATATTAGCATTTGTCCTGTCTATGACGATTCTTTCAAGAATTTTACTCAAATCTGAAATACATCTCTCCAAAGTGGATAGCCTAGCGTCATCAGATGTGAGACCGGCGGATGGACACTGAGCTAACTTAGAATTCAGGGTATTCATGTTTGGAAGTGACTTACAGGACATTAAAATGCATAAAGGGACTTAATATATATAAAGAATAATAATTTTAAACATACGTGCCCTATAAATATTTTAAAATAATAACTAAGCGCTTACCAAAATCTGCTTCCACAGTTTGACACGAACGTAAACAGTTTTGAGCGATTTAACCACAGAAAACTGACAAAATCTGCTTCCACAAAATCATAATCAAAATCTGTTTCCACAGTTTGATACAAACTGTACGTAGGAGAGAAATGTTTTAAATGATTTAACCACAGAAACCACACAAATCTGCTTCCACTGGTTAAACACAACATATGAGGAAAAGCACAGAAGACTTTGATTAAGAAATGTTTACAAACACGGCAGAGAAAAAGATGGTTTTGTTTGCTACCGTCGATTTTAATAAAAGAAAGGACAAATATATTTATAAATTTTGAACAGAAATTTGTGATATCAAAACAAGTCTAAAACAGTACTGTTCTCAGAATCCTGGCGCTGTCGCCAATTTGTAAACGCCCTGGCTGCAAGTAAATGCCGTGCGACGTTACAAGAAGAAGAAAAAGCCGTAGATAATGAGAGACAGTTACTGTGGGTGGCCATTATCAGGGCCGGAATTGCGTTCTCCGGCAAATGCCGAGAAAGTTAAGTAGTGTTGCAGTGTCTAGAAGTACTTCTAGACACTTGTTGAATGCTCTGGCTGATTGGCTGGTGTTCCTTCGTGTGGATGCACCAGAATAAGTAGAGTTGTCGAAACCAGAGAGGTGAGTTGCTGTTCGAAGGCTCAGAATTTTCTTGTTGAAGATCTGCGACAACACTGTGGTTGCTGGCACACTTAGAAGTCCGATTAATAGATAATCGATTGCGTATGACTAGTTGTGCAGCAACAAGAAGATTGGCGTGACTGAAGTCCAAGTGACGAGATGACACAGCGTGGTAAACGCAAGTCCAGAAGTCAGCGTAGGTAGACAGTCAAGTAGAGAGAGCGACAGCAATCACCCGTAACGCGCAGAGCAGAAGTGTCAAGTGTGTTGCATGGTAAATGCACCGTGCTTATATACTTGTGCAAGCGCAAGGTCGCACGCCATTGGTCAACGGCAAATTTCGCTTGTTTTAATTGGTACCGCGTAATGAAATTTGAATTTTATTTATTTAATATGCAGGCGAATTAATCTGAATCGTTACATACTCAAAGGATCACCAGCCAATGAACAAGAGGAGAAACCACGTGTCTAGAATGACTTTTAGATGCCCTCACACTGCAAAAATTGATAAAATTTAACAATATTTTCCGGTAAGTGGCACCCTCAATTTTTGTCTTTCGATTGCTTACTAGTCTTCTTAGTAACATTGCTCGGCATTTAATTCTATCCGGGGCGTTTAAAGCCGAAATTCATTCACCGAAATTTTGACGAAAATAAATTCAAAATTTAATACGCTTGACCAATGAGTACGAGCAACCACCCGTTCAACAATTACGTACGACTTCTCTGATGCATGTACTATCTACGCTGACTACTCTATTTGCGTTTTCCACGATGTGTCACAGATTCAGCTAGTATTAATTCACGCCATTATTCTTGTTTGTACGCATCTAGTCATACGTAATCGATCATATATTAATCGGATTTCTACGTGTGCCAGATCTCTTCGTGTTGTCACAGCCCTACAATAAAACTCATCAAGTCCTTGGAACATCAACTAAACATTCCTTTTCGTGAATTCTACCTCTTAACGTGCATCTGCTCGAAGGATCGCCAGACAATGAACACAACATAAGAACCAGAGTCTACAAGGATTTCTGAACATCAACGATCTGCTAATACTCACAAATTCTTACGGCATTTTCCGGGCAATAAAAAATAATTGTTCTCTCCGAATAATTTTTTTATAATTTTAGTATTGTCGACAGACACAAGCTTGGACGATACAGTGTCGACACCACCAGGATCGGAGCATTGTGCTGCTGTTGTAACTTACTGACCAAACTTTTTTCACAATACAATTCATTAAAGGAATCTTTGAACTACAAATGTTTTTAAAAGGAATTGTAGGTGTACATTAACAAAATGTTGTCAGCATATATAATACGCAAATTATCAAATTTTTATAACTGGATCATATTTTTATTCAATAATCTTAATCTGTGACACAAATTTTAGTCAACGAATTCTGTGATTTAAACGGTCTGAATTTTTGTCACGCATACAGCTTTTTGTATCATATTCTGTGTTCAATGTTTGGTTGTTGATATTTAATGCAGTTGAGAAATTTACCAACGGCATTTTTTCCAAATTGCGATAGCAATTTTGGTAAGGGTTTTGTTATTAGTATTTAATTTTACAATTTACATATGTTTTTTAATTAAAATTTTAAAAAATTTAAGTCCGTATATGCGTTTTTATTAAATTAATTTTAAAATCCTGTAAGTTACTTCTAAACATGAATATCCTGAGATCTAAGTTAGCCCATTGTCCATCCGGCAGTCTCACATCTTCTTTAGACAGATCTATTTCAGATTTGAATTAAATCTTTGAAAGATACGTCATATACACAGAAAATGATAATAATACTGCGTATCAACACCATCCTAATCAGTGTAAAGATAATCGAGTTCCCCTCGATCATTCAACCGATATTCGCCAAAGAACACATAATAGAATAAAATAGAATAGAATATCTTTATTTGGATTCAAACCACACATGTTCCATCAAATAATAAAATTGGAAAATGTACAATATAAAAAAAGTTATCACATCACATAAAAATGTGCAATTAGTCTCATGTAGATAAGTAAATCTCACTAGTTGTACTGTACAATATATCAATATCAGAAAGTTCGGCTGTAAAGAATAATAGATTCATCATCAAAAATAGGAAAAATTAAGGTATAATTCGAGTGTAACATTATGCAAAAAAATGAGAACCATGACTAGCAATTGATTGTATGTATTGTTGACTAACATGATGATATAATGCATAACATTTCAATTTTAATAATACAAAACTTGGAAATAAAAATCTCAAGAAATTCTGTTTCCGATAACAATTATCCTTGTCTTTTATTCAACCATGAGAAAGTATTATCATAATCAAAATAAAAAATATCAGCAGGATTGTAGACTTTTTCTAGTTCAGTAGATAAAAATTTAAAAGACATCTTAGATGGAGGCGTTTCTCTAAGCCCCTTTGGCAATTGGTTATAAATTTTGTAGATTTTCGAAAAAGAGAATAACTTGCTCGCAACATTCCCCACCAAAGGAGGAGATATTGCCAAATGTCCAGATCTAGTTCCAACTTCATGACTCTTTCTTATCGGATTCATATAGGCACCAGTCCACTGGTTCAAATGGAAAACTTTTATGCAATAGCACATCCTCCGAAACCACAAAGATTGCAGTGATACAAACTGTAATCTAGAGGCGTATATAGTGCAGGAGATAGGACTAATTTGTTTCACAACTTTTCTTTGTACAGCTTCTATCTTATTGGACAAACCCTTTTTTAATGGATTCCAAGTAGCGGCAGCATATTCTAGTATCGGTCTAATCCATATTATATACATTTTAAGTTTTATGTCATTCGATAAGATATTTCTATTTATTAGTGCCCATCTTTTCTTGGCACTGCCTTGTAACACGCGGCTCCGTGTTACAAACCAACGATGTTCGATACAGTGCTCTTTAAGGTCAAATAATCTAAATCTGTTCTTGTACAAATAGTTCTCTTAACTGTGATATTAGGAACAATCTCTGTTAGTTTCAAGCAGTTTTAATCGATATTTCTTGAACTGCGATTTTATTTGTAATTAATTAGTGTTTTTATTAAAAAAACAGAACCGCGCGCGATACGGATGAAACACGCAAAAAAAAAAAAAAAAAAAAAAAAAAAAAAAAAAAAAAAAAAAAAAAAAAAAAAAAAAAAAAAAAAAAAAAAAAAAAAAAAAAAAAAAAAAAAAAAAAAAAAAAGCGATTTGTATTTTCGAAGAGCTGCTGATATCTCTGCTGAATGATGCACTGGGGTTGGTTGAATGACCTGTAACTCCAAACGCTCGGAGGCAAGTGTCCAAAAGCTTTGTTCAAGTCCGGTGGAGGGGTCGATGATTTTTTGATTGGCTAGATCAACAATGAGCCGAAATTTTAGAAGGAAATCAAGGCCTATTATATTATGTGAGACCTTGGCAATGATGAAGTTGTGGGAAAATTCACGTCGTAGACCTATGTTGAGTGTGCGGTATTGGCAGCCATAAGTTGGTATGGGCTCGCCTGTAGCTGTTGCGAGAAGAACGCCTAGCGACATCTCGGCCATTGAATCACCTTTGAGAACTGAGACTGCCGCACCTGTGTCTACGATGAACTCTTCGCCAGTTTTGAAATCAAGAAGGTGCAGAAGTTCGTTGGGCTGTTTGGCCGGGTCATGCAAACAAGTAGGCTGGTGATTGCGACCGGCGTTGTCCGTTTGGTTCTCTATGTGAAAAATTCGGCGTGGACGAAAAGAGTCGACCGGGATGTCGGATTGTAGTTGGCTTCTTCCTGTAGCGCCGTTGATGCCGTTGATGTGCAGAAAGTACGGTCTTCTACTTCCTGCGCCAGACGTTTCCCGATACTGATGCACCCTTGTGCCTGCGGTCTGTTGTCCTCTCCGTCAGCTGTGGAAATTGACACTCATTCGGAAATTCTTCGGAACGACAAAGACAAACTTGGCAAGCATAAAAAACTTCTGGTGGTTATAACACCAGTTCTTTGGAGCATATTTATTAAAGGATTGCGGAGATCTCGATCGCCGCCTACCATTATAATTTGACTTGGAAACGAATTTTGGTCGAGCATTCACTTGATTTATCTCGGATTTGGTAATGGCCAATCCTTCTAGAACTTTGGCCATGTTCGCCAC